>MU744807.1:1202-75074 GCA_026770625.1 Nicotiana glauca | reverse complement strand
ATCTGCTACGTCCGCAGACCGAGGAGTCCCTTTCGAGCTTTTCTGTAATAAGTATAGTTCTTCCAGTATTTTCTCCTTTGTATAGATATTCTTGAGTCAGAGCCTCTTATGTATCCCCTTAGCTTGTGATTTGTGAGTTTCCGAGTTTTGGGAGATTTGCTAGCTTCGAGAATTGTTGTGGTATGTGCCGAGCGGCACCTTAAACACCATTTTTATTTTGCTATGCCAGTTTATTTACCTTTTTCCGCAATTATAGTTTATCTTCCGTATTTGTTAGGCTTACCTAGTCATTGGGACTAGGTGCCCTCACGACATGTTCATGGAGGGTGAACTGGTGTCGTGACAATTATGATGTGAATTAGAAGTGAACCTATGTCTCTTCCATTTATTGCTCGAGACACGTATCTTATTATGATTGGTTCTGCGATTTGCAACGGTTTTTTAGGCTAATACGAATTTGTTAGTTCAATGTGACAGTTCTATAATGACTTTTTTCCCTTATAAATATCGGATCATCGGCAATCTAAAAGTTCTTCTACTTTATTTTGTCTTTTCCTTCTTCCTCAAACCTTCTTAGCGATTTCCCTCTGCGTGCATATTTCTTTCATCTCCTTACAAATGGCTTCTAAGTATTCAAATCCTTCTACACATTCTAATCCTCGTCATACTATAATATTAGACGACCTCCCTTTCCACAGTAGCTCTGGTTAGGATTAGTAGTAGGGGTGATAGGCTTCGTAGAGGTTCGATATCGAATAGAAACACGTCTTCTTCTAAGAAGAGCTCTTCAAACTCTGCTTCTTCTTCCAATGCCAAAGCCTCAGCTACTCCCAGATTTTCTTCTAAAGCCGGAGATTCCAACGAACCATTGCCCGAACGCATAGTTTGTGAGATTGTTCCCCGGGACTTCTCTTTTATCTCTGATTGTGAGTTATGAAACAAAGAGGTTACCTCAATAATAGGTCGCAATCATGTTGAATGTTACCCATCTCTTGTTAAATTTGGTCTTCTTCCTCTTGTTCATAAAGAATGATATTGGAAACTTGACTTTTCAATTGTTGCTCTTGGTGTAGATGACAGTATCACCACTTATCGTGAAGGTTACTCATTCGTCTACACCTATCCCTTTACATTTGGATTCCAACCCCCCAATAGATCCAATGATTTTGAAAATTTGTTATTATTTCAATGTGTGTCTTGGGCAAATAAGCCTAATAGTATAGAGAAAAGTAGCATGGCTTTGCTACTTGTCAGATTTAGTTTCCACCCCTTTCACTTTCAGCATCTTCTTCACTTATATTCTTCAAAGCTCTTTCCTACTGGTATTTTTACACTCCCGAAAAGGAGCAAACAAGTCTTGATTGGCCCCAATGATGATCATGATAGGGGGTTGGTATAGCCAATTTGTTGATGTCCCAACTCGTGAGTTTGTGAGAAATAAGAGCGTGTCTTTTCCCAAAAATGGAATTTTGCCTAGAAGTTTTTTTACATACGTTATTTGTTACCTTCTTCCCTTCTCTTATAGAATACTAATTCTCTCGTATGTGTTTTTTCCTAGCAATTATGGAAGCTTTTAGTGAACTTCCGAACTTCCGTGGATGGGTTGAATTAATGTTATCTGCTGCCCCATACAATAGAGAACCTGAAAGTTTCTTTCTTATAAGTTTGAGCAGAAAGTTAAAACCCACGGTATTTTTCTTCGTGTATTTTTGTTGTCATTTTTTCTTTTGACATTCCTTCCTTTTGGATTTCAGAATTTGGAATCTGCGGTATTTGTCCCTCTCCCGCTCCTGCAATTGGACTTTATGTCAATACTGCCCAAGAGCATATATTGAATTTGTCCTCTTGGAGGAGGAAAAATAAAGAACCTCTCGCTTCTGATGAGGAAGAAGATTTCACTTGTGAAAAGGCCTCGAGCTAGGAGGCAAGTTGTTTTAGAAGATGAACAAAGTGCCTCTCAAACCCGGCCTTCGGAATTCGTACCTTTTCATTTGGTTGATGAATCCGAAGATACCCCGCTGATGATTTAAAAGGAGGAGGCTGCTGAACCAACTTTGAACCCCCCTTTAGTTTTAGTTGAAAAGCATTTTGCTTAAGGGATTGAAGGTGATAGGACTTTGGTTTTGTTTCTAAAGAACCACCGCTTGCCACTCTTCCTACTCTTCCTGTTGCTCCCGATGCTGTTTCTCAAGATGAAGTTGGTCCTTTAAACAAGGGTAGAATGAAACAAATAATAATAAAGTCTCTAAGCTATCGTTTGGCCATAAATCCCAAATTTATTTTGAAAAATCTGATTTGGGTGAAGTTTGATTTGAAGATGAAAATTTGTTTGGACATATATTTTCAAAATATATTTTCCAACTTTATTTTGGGAAAACATGTATATAATTCCCAAGTTTTGGGATTTTGGTCCAAAATCAGCTCAATAGCTGATTTTGGAATTTGAAATTTGGGATTTGGGATTTGACCAAAATATGAGCAAAATTTATGGCGAAACATGAGTTGAAAATAAATCCGAAATTTATTTTGAGAAAACTCATGGCCAAATGGGGCCTGGGTATCAATCTGCCGAGGAAGACTGACCGGGCTGCTGTTTGGTTAAAATCTCTGATTGGCACTCTTGAGTCAAAATTTATATGTTGACCCATATATATGTTCTTAGTGGTTTTCAATCATACCCATTGAAGAAGTCATTTTTTGCTTTAATTTTTGGGATCTTGTGTATATTTTTTTAATGTATTTCATCACCTTGTTTGCTATCTCATCTATGAAATTTTCTTTCCCTCTTGCATTTCATGTTTCTAATCACGCTTAAAAATATGAAAGAATATCTTTGCGTGTAATTCTTGGAAAGAAAGGACTTCATTTATTTTATTTTTCAATTTTTATGCGTGCTTGGCTAATTTTGGTAAATCTACGATTAATGGCTAGAAGTTGGTAGGTTGGTGTGACGATCCAAATGGTCATCACCTATTTTATTTCTCATTCCAAGCTTCCGAGGCCTCGAAAATCTCAGTTAGGGTTGCTTCGATTTGCGTGCACAGTCCGGGCGCGTAGCCGGAAAGCCTAAATGTGAAATTCTGTGAAAAATTGCTAAAATTTGATATTAAGATGATTAAATTTGACTTTTGGTCAACATTTTGGGTAAACAGATCCAGACCCGTAATTTGACGGTCCCGGAGGGTCCGTGGAAAAATATGGGACTTGAGCGTATGCCCAGAATTGAAATCCGAGGTCCCGAGCCTGAGAAATAAATTTTTAAAAGAAATTATTTTTCTGAAATTGTTAAGGAAATTCGATATGAAAATTGATTAGAACATGTTGGTATCAGGCTCGTATTTTGGTTCCGGCGCTGTACAGGTCTTATATGTGTTTTAAGATATTTCTGTGAAATTTGGTTGAAATCGGATGTCGTTTGACGTGTTTCGGACTTAAATCTCTAGATTCGAAAGTTTATGAAGTTTGATGAAAACTAGTAATTTTGAGGTTTGATTCATTGATGTTGATATTATTTTGGCGATTTGATCGCATGGGTAAGTTCGTATGATGTTGTTGAGTTAGGGTATGTGATTGGTTCGGAGCCCCGAAGGCTCTGGAGTGTTTCGGAGGTGTTCCGGGAGGTTTTAGAACTTAGAAAAGTTGCAGAAAAGTCTGCAACAGGTGCCCAGTCATTTCCTTCTTCGCGATCGCACTCTCTCTCCCGCGTTCGCGAAGCATCAGAATTTCCTTCATCGCGTTCGCGTAAGCCAAATTTGGGACCCCAGTATTTTCCTCTTCGTGTTCACATTCAACGGTTTGTGAACGCGTAGCCTTGCAGTTTTCTTCATTGCGTTCGTGTGGGCCTTCACGCGTTCGCATAGAACAAATCCCTGGACCCCCCAGCTTTTCTCCTTTGCGTTTGCATCCTCCCAACCGCGAAGGCGGTGCCCTGCCTAGTTATCCTTCGCGAACGCGGTCCTCTTCCCGTAAACGCGAAGGGCAAATTTTGCCTAGTTATACATAATACCCAAAACAGTGTAGTCGCGGACCATTCATAAAAACACCCGAGTTTCATCTTCTCCAAGGTCCTTAGGCATCCATTGAAGCTCCCTTTCATCAAGACCACTGGGGTTAGTAAATTCCAACTTGTTTTATTCATTTTCCATCATTAATTATTAAATTCCTAAGCTTAAATCATGTAGTTAGGGTAGAAAATGGGGGAAATGGGTAGAGTTAGGGTTTTCTATATTTTTTGGATTTAGACCTCGTTTTGGGGTCAAATTTGAAAATAAATTATAAATTCGGGCTCGTGGTGAATGGAGGATTTGTTTTTAGTCCGAACCTCATGTTTTGACCAAGCGGGCCCGGGACGATATTGGAATTTTGGGAAGAAAGCTTGGAAATCAATAATTAAGCATTGAGTTTGATTTGTTTAGCATATATTGATACTATGGAATCCTTATTGTATAGATTTGATTGAGTTGGAGCCGAATTCGAGAGGAAAAGCGGTTGTTGTGGATTGATTCGGTCGTGAAAGTTGAGGTAAGTGTTTGGTCTAACCCTAGCTTGAAGGATTAGGAGTTGAGTCATAATTGCTATTTGTTTTGAGTTGGGTACGACGTATGGGCATGGTGACGAGTATCCATGCGTCGGTGTCGAGCATGACCGTGAGTCTTAATTTTGCTAATTGTGTACCCTTGTTTGATCCTATGAAAGTTGCGACTGAATATTGATACCAGTTGTGCCAAGAAAAAGTTGAATAGGATTGGTTATAGGTGACTCTCCCTTATCGGAATGTTTGACTTGTTGTGATTGTTCCCTTGCCAGAATTGTATTGTGTATTGTGTTGAAAGTAATAGGAGCGAGTGGTACGCCTACCACACATGATATATTAAAATGGGAGCGAGTGGTACGCCTACCACATATGATATATTGAAATGGGAGCGTGTGGTATGCCTACCACACATGATATATTGAAATGGGAGCGAGTGGTACGCCTACCACACATGATATATTGAAATGGGAGCGAGTGGTACGCCTACCACACATGATATATTGAAATGGGAGCGAGTGATATGCCTACCACATGATATATTGAAATGGGAGTGGGTGGTACGCCTACCACGAAATATTGAGAAATTGGATCAGGTTGCACGCCTCCAATGAGACGAGTTGAATATGAAAGTTGCCTTGTGTGTTCATTATTGCTAGAAGTTAAGTTGTAGATGTACGTATCATTATTACGGATATTTTGTTTCTATCTGTTACCCTTGAATCATGCTCCTTTCCCTAGCTTAAATTGTTATGTTCTTGTTACTTTTTCATTATACTTGTATATATAACTGCACAGGTTTATCTGGAGTCTGTTCTAGCCTCATCACTACCTCGTCGGGGTTAGGTCAGGTACTTACCAGCACATGGGGTCGGTTGTGCTAATACTACACTATATGCTCTTTTGCACAAATACATGTTTCGGACAGCAGCCACAGTATCGCGGGCCTTAGCATTCAGACCAGCGAGACATCGAGGTAGCCTTGCAGGCGTCCGCAGGCCCGGCGTCTCCTTTATCTTTACTTTCAGTATGTTATCTCATTGTATTAGAGACAAACAATTTTATATTTCTTTCAAACGATTGTTTTTAGTACTCTTAGTAGTTCGTGAGTAATGTGACACCAGTTCTTGGGTAGGGGTTTTGATTGAATTTTCGTATTTCATTTGGTTTTATTAACTTAAGTCTTCCGCTCATTTAAATTATTCCACTGTAGTCATATTATCATTGCCAAATTGCTAAAAGGAGAATTTGGTTAATGAAAAAGATAGATAAGAGTTGGCTTGCCTAGCTCCTATTAGTAGGTGCCATCACGATTCCCGAGGGTGAAAAATCGGGGTCGTGACAGTTGGATCTTTTGAGAACTTTATGTAAGATTTCCTAAAATCAATTCTTGTGAAACCACAAAGTTATATTCGGAAAATGAAAATAATCAGAAGCTTAAATAGAATTAACTTGGAAAAAAAAAAGGACAAAACTCTTGCCTCAAAAAGGAATATCTACGGATTTAATAATAACCAATTAAAAATGTACAAACTATTTTTTAAAGATCGAGTAGAAAAGTTGAAGTAATTTATATTTTAACGAATATTATAAGTACCTTCCACAAAAGAGCAACCACCCAATTCGGCGAAATTCAGTCTCTTCTTTATTTCCACTAGAGGTTTGTGATTTTTCCAAGAAGGTTATAAGATACTCCATCCGGTCCAAAATAAGTGATTTTTTTGAATGTTTTCACACAGATTAAGAAATTCACATTTTAATATTAATTAGTAATATAATTGACCATATTAACCTTTACTATCTCACATGAACACTCCTAACACATATTCCAACACTATTTACTCCAAGGACAATGTAGGAAAAAAATAATTAATTTATCCTTAAAATCTGAAAAAATCACTTATTCTGGACCACAAGAAAAAGGCAAAAAAATTACTTATTTTGGACCAGAGGGAGTATTGTTTATGTTTTTTGATATTATCAACTTGTTATCATTTAGGGGTGTTGTAGGTTAGGCGAGATACCTTTATTCTTAATCAGAAGTTTTAGGTTCGAGTTGTAAGAATAATAAAATTATTCATTGTGAGCACGTGATTTTTGCCTCACATGAATTACTCCGACAGAATTCCAAAGAATTAGATTTTCCTTTAATTATTTATTAATTTAGGAATTATTGTAGAATTTTTCTGATTATTTTCATTTCTATGTGCATGTTTAATTTTTATTTAATTCATGAAAATACAAAAAATACATTGCCTTTGTATTTAGGATTTAATTTTATATTTTTAGATTAATTAGTAATTTATTTGTTTTATAAAATATGAAAAAATCACAAAAATAGTTCATGTTGCATTTTAACTCTTTAATTTTGAATTTTGTAGCTTTTCTTTTAGTTTAGGAGTTATTTAATTTTTTTTAAATATTATGTTGAGTTTTTGATATAATTTGGTAGGTTAGTTTAATTTTTAAGAGTTAGATTAGATTTATTTTAATTTGAAAAAAAGAAAGAAAATTGGAAAATGAAAATGAAAAGGAAAAGAAATAAAGAAATCTGATTTTTGGGCCAATTCAATTAATTTCCCCAGGCCCAAAATTATTTTTTCCCTGAAACCCGTCCAATTGTTGGTCCAAACCCGCATCTCCAGCCCGGTCCGCCTTTCTTACTAACCAAACGACCCCATATTATGTCTTTTAATCTGAGCCCTCGATCTCCCTCAAACGAACAGTTGGGAACTGAGAGTTTGACAGTATAAGACTGTCTGAATCGTTTACCCCCCTCCCCCATTTCTATCTCTCATTTCACCCTTTTCAGAGACCATCCCTAAACCCTAGCACCGCCCTTGAATTCTCCACTCGCCGGCCGGCAGCACCACCTCTAATCCGCCCCAAATCTACACCACAAGACCCTCACGTCATCCCCTTTCCCAATCCCCTAACCAATTTTCCTTGAATCTTTCCAGAACTCGTCGAATTTCAAATCTGAAGTTCGAAACCCTAAGCCCCAAATTTCTTAACCTTTGAATCTGTGCATGCAAGGATTAATCCCCGAGCTTCCTAAGTTTTTCAAGGTCGATTTAACACAAAATAATGATATTCGCTTGTTCTTGACAAAGAACAAGGGATTAGCATTATTTTTGGTTAAATCAAGATATTTAGTGTTATTTCGAGGTTAATCGGTAAGTTTTCTTTATTTTTCTATCCGTCTTGTGTTGTTTCATCTTCCTACTCCACTTTTTCTCTTCTCCGCTTCTTTGAACGTTTTATTTCTAACTGGAAATAGTGAAAAAGTTTCAAACCTAGGTTTTTCTTTAGATTAATTTTGTGTTCGTATTTGCTCCATTGGCTTTTAAGTTTTCTTTTCAAATTTTAAAAGCTTGTTCTCTGATTTTTGTTGGATTTTTGCCTTTCTTGTTTTAGTCAGTTTAATTAGGTCATTTTTGATTTAATAATCTAGTTAATTCCATGCTTATTTGTGTTATTAATATGTTGTGTAATTATAATTTTAGTTTTGAAACCATTTAAGTGTTTGTATTCTTCTGTTTTCGATATGATTATAGAATTTAGTTTGAATTAGTTTATTGTTTGGGCTCTGGGTCATTTCAGACCCATTTGCAAGAGCAGCACGTTCATTTGGCCTTAATTTATTGGGTCAACTTGACCCATGTGGTATGATGGGGTAAAAATAGGGGGTTTAAGGGGTATTGTAGGGAATTTAGACTAGAGAATCTCTAGTAACTGATTTAGGAAGCTGCCTAGAAGGTGGTTTTGGGACTAACTTAGAAAGCTGATTTTTAAACTAATGTCATAAGAGCAAAAAATAAAAAATTTAAAAAGGATCAAAGGGTAAAAACTGAACTTATTTCTACTGCCCTAAGGCTTGCCTTTAAAGGCGTTGTTTCATCACTCTCAAGGTAGAATTTTCAGAGACTGAAAAAACACTGAAACTTTTAAGAGCAGCTGAATTCAATTTCAAGTTAAAATACTGAAAATTACCTGAATTTTGGTTTGGTTTTTGGGTTCTAATTCCTTTTGACAAGTCAGAATTTCTAAAGCTCGATAGAATAGTGAATCTGGGTTCAAATGTTTGGAGTTGGGTCAAGGGTTTGAGGTTGATATGCTGATTCTGTTGCTATTTGGTTTTGGCTGAAATTACTGCTGTTTGTTTCCATTTTCCTGGGCTACTGCTGCTGCTAATCCTTCATTCTCTCTGATTTCCTTTTTCAATTCCAGGTACTTTTTCAAACCATTCGACAACAAAGAATGTGAATATGTATTCTGAATGGAAACATGGTTGAATACAAGATATTATTGAGTCTTATTCTTTCCTTCTTTTTCTTCAATATTTTGTAGTAAATCTAATACTAGGCATGTTATTTAGTTTTCTCATGTCATTAATATGTTGTGAAATTGAATCCATGTTATTGAGAGTTTTAGTATGATTTTTGGATTTAAGTGGATGGTGTGTTAATTTCCTGGACTCTGTTACTATGAGTAATGAGAAAGGATTTAGCTGAGATATGGTTTAAATGAGTTGAAGTTCAGTTCATATGAGTGGATTGTAGAGAATCAGTCCAGTAGAAATTTCAGTAGAATTAAACTTGTTTCAGACCTGTTTAGCTTGTCGAAATTAGTGTTTGTTGTAGGGATTTT
The DNA here is from genome assembly GCA_026770625.1 of Nicotiana glauca. Lineage (NCBI taxonomy): Eukaryota > Viridiplantae > Streptophyta > Magnoliopsida > Solanales > Solanaceae > Nicotiana > Nicotiana glauca. Next base: position 65,893 of record MU744807.1, on the reverse strand, counting down.
CATTCGAATATTGCAAGGTGATATGTTAGGTTTAGAATGAAAATACTCAGTTGTAATCCTCGCTAGTAAAGGTAATCCTTTAGTTGGAACCATGTTAGTTGTTTGGGTTATAAATCATGAGTTGTATTAGACTTCAAAATGACAAGATAGTTGTGTATAAGTTGTTGTTATATTTTAATTATAAAATGGCATCAGAATGTACTTTGCATTTTTTTAAAAAATTGCAAAAAACTGCCAGTTGTTTGTTTTATCCTTTAGATCTTTCATGAAAACTTAATTTGTCTCAATTAGTTGAAAAGAATCATAACTGAGCCTTCGAAATTGGCCCAGTCATGCCAAACGCTCTCTTTTGCCAATTCTGCCTGTATTATGGGCTTCATGAGAGCCCAGTAATGCCCAAAGCATTCTTTAGCCTGCTGCTATATAATTCAATTAAGCTTAGCTAGGATTTTGGAGTTCAAAATACGTATGGTTTCCCTTTGAAGAAACTTGATCTTGAGCCCCTGTTTCTTCAGCACTTGTCTTAAATCAGATTTGGGCTCTCTTTGGGCCCAATGGTTATTTTGAATGTTGCGATCAATTGTGTCTATGTCAGGCATGGCCCAAGTGCCTAGAAACCAGCGTGATTCTAGTTTTGTGCAAACAATAGTTTTAAATGGAATTTGTCTTGAAATAGTTCTTTTACCTTAGTTTGAGGTGTGCCATATTAGCAAAACATACAATTTAATAGTATAATTTGAGGTGTGCCATGCCAAATAAAATTTCAATATCATGGCTCTCACTTAATTAATTTCAATCCTTTAGAAATCGAGGTGTGCCATTTAGTTAATTTTTTCATGGCCCTCGCAAACTTGAAAGTGCATAGTTGCTTTAGGCGCGTAATTTAAATTAATTTCCTTAAACTTGGGTGGTGCATTTCATGTGACCTAACTCCAATTCTCAATAACATTAAATAAAATGTGTTGTGGAATGCAGGTGCATTTCATGTCACGTGGTTCAAGACGTATTTTAGATAATGTTAAGTCTTCCTAAAAATAAATAAAAGCGGTTTAATAAGATAAAAATATACCATAGGCTAAAAAATATATTAAAATCAGATAATAGGTCAATCATAATAGTTTAAGAGACCGTTCTAGAACCACGGAATCCGGGGATGTCTAGCACCTTTTTCCGGGTTAACAGAATTACTTATTCAGAATTTTGGTTCGCAGACTTCAAAAGGAAAGTCGAAATTTCCTCGATTTGGGATTCGAAAAAACCGGTGACTTGGGACAGTAATTCAAATATTCCAAGTGGCGACTCTAAAATAAATAAATAATTCCATTTTGAATAATGTCACTTAAATTGGAAAAACTCTCTTATATCACCTTCGGGTGTGTAAAAAGGAGGTGTGACAGCTTTGGTGATTCTGCCGGGGAAACAAACCCAGAACTTCGGTTGAGGGTTTAAGAATTCGATCTTAGAATAACTGTTATACTTGGCTTTATTTTTATCTGATTTTTACATGTTGAGCCTAATGTACTAAATATCGCTTTTACCGTTTTGATATTGTTTGGACTGTATATAAATTACTACGAAACCCTCCTCTCTCTGGGTCTTCTAAATCATCTGGGAAGTGTGCACTTTGTGTAAATTCTTTTCTGTTAGAGTCTTATCCCAATTTTAGAATGAGGTTCGGACAAGTTGCAAAGCCGCCGAAGCTTCTGTATTCCCGGTACGCTGGCCCCCGGCTCGAGCTATCCGTTCGGGTAAGCTAGGTCTAGAACAAGGTGGTCTTGTCGGACTTCTAAATATCAAACCGAGGTTGGATGTGATTGAAGCTTTGATACCTTTCTGGGACCCAATTGACAAAACGTTTTACTTTTCTAATTTTGAGCTCACTCTCACAATGGAGGAAATTGCGGGCTATGCCGGCCTTAGTGGGAACCTCAGAAGTCAGTACCCAGTATCACCAAGAACATTGTCTCCTCACAAGTTTCTAGATTTGTTGAGCATCAGTCGGGAGATTCAGGATAGGAATTTATCCGAAGGGTTTTGCACTTTCCAATTCTTGTACCAGTGCTATGCCAATCCCCACGATTTTGAAGCACCTGATACTGGCCTGGCCCATGCAGGAAACAAAGATAAATGGAAGGCACGATGTGGTTTGGCCTTTATAGTAGCATTCTTGGGTGTCATAATCTGTCCGAGAAAAGACGGCAACATAGAATTGGGTCTCGTGGGAATGGTTGATGTCATGATTAAGAAATCTAATAGCACTCTTGTTTCAATGATTTTAGCTAAGATTTACCGAGCCTTAACCATCCGTCGTGAAGGAGGAAGATTCTTCCAGGGTTGTAACTTGCTACTACAACTGTGGATACAAGAACATCTTTGTCACCGTGTTGTGTATATGAACTACAGCATGACTAGTCTGAATTGCATCGAAGAGTATGAAAATCGAGTGGCGGGTGTTGAATTTCCAAAAGGTACAGAGGCTTGGTATGCGCACTTGAGTTCTTTAACTTCGGACAAAATCGAATGTACTTTCGGATGGCTCTCTGTCACTGAAGTTATCTACATGTCAGCCGAGGTGTGCTATCTTCTCCTAATGGGTATCCAGAGCATTCAGCCATATGCTTCTCACAGGGTGTTGCGCCAACTGGGCATGTTTAAAACTATTCCCCAGGACAAAGATATGAGCCGACAAGTCGTCGAATTGGGTCCAAAAGCTGTATTCTCAGAAGGAAAACTTCGTAAAATTTGGAATGAGTGCAGATTTCTGGAACCTAAGACTCTGGTGCTGGATTTACCTGAAGGTGAGGTAGACCTTAATTTCATGACTTGGTTCGATAAAAGGTTTCAAATCCCTCAAGAGCCCGAAGGGCTTGCTAAAAGATTCCACGTCCAGCAATTTACTGACGACTCATGGGAATAACGGGACTGGTTAATGAAAGAGGAAAGCTATAGGGCCGATATAAGTAAACTGGAGGGACAAATCAAGGACCTCAAATTTGACAATGGTGTCCAAGCTGTTGCCGATGAAGGAGAAAAGAAGAAGTTGGTTCAGGAAAACAAAGCCCTTAAGGCTCAGATCCAAATGATGAAAATAGCTGCTAGAAACCAGGAACGAAGCCGAACAGATGAAAGGCTTATAAGTGGTCTCAGAAATAAAGTACTCGAATGTCAACATGACTTAGAGAAATCTGAGGCTAGTCTGGCAAGAGTCCGAGCACAATTGGCAAAGAATGCAGAAGGGCGGGCAGAGTTTGTATGACAGATGAAAAGAAAATATGAGGGGACAATCACCAATCTAAAGAGAAAGCTAACTACCATTGAAAATGAGGCGGCTAAACAGGCTGGGAACTTTAAAACCGAAAGGGAACATTGTTATGCTTTGATGGCGCAGATGGAGGAAGATATGCAACAGCTGCAAAATCAAAACCGTCATGACACTCAGGTACTAGAAGCTCGGACTCAGCAAATCGGGCGATTGCTCTAAGAAAAAGGTATCATCCGAGAGAGGGTTAGAGCCATTACCGACTACATCATCGTGAAGTGACAAGAATGTGAAGACATGACTAGAACCACTTTCTTTGCTGTGGTTATGACATTTGTTCACCAAATAATGAGTGATCTGGAGCATGTTCAAGGGGATCTTGCACAGAGGCCCGTGGCAAAACCGAATGATGTCCCACGGGCCCCAGGAGTCGAAGCACTTATGTATTTATGATTTTCATTGATCGAGTCTGTATTTCAGTTGTTGTTTTGAGTCTGTTTGTAGTTGTTAAAATTCCAAAAAAATGAGTATGTTAGAGTATTTTGTTATAGAAAAGTTTAAGAGTTTTATTAATAAAAATTGAAAATTCCCAAAAATTGTTTCCTTATTTTTGTATTTTTCTTGAACTATGTAATGATCTGATTCACGCGGTATCGTGATACATAGGCAATACTCATCGGATCCGGTTATGACTTTGTAAATAACTCAAATAAAAGAGGAATATAGAAGGAATAAATCGAAAGAAAAACCAAAAAAAAGATAGAAAAAGTGAGTCAAAGAAAAACCAAAAGAAAAACGAAAAAAGGGGCAAAGCAAGAAAAGAGAGGAAAATGGGAATAAAAGGAGAAACATTAAAGAGCCAAAGTGGAAATAAAGAAAATTGGAGAATAAAAGAAAGTCGGGATGAAACACGCAACCGTTTTAAAACATGTAGAAACAGATTTAACTACATAGGTGCATCACACCCCAATGTGTGATTCCCTATATGTTAATTGTCTCGCACTAACCAGTTTGTTGTGTTTGTATTTAGCCAGGCTCTATAGTAAGGTGTTTGGTTTTGTAGTACTCTGGCTTCACATCCTTACTTCACAAGGTCAAAGGGAAGCGTTGAAATATCATCTGAGGGTCATCTACCAATGGTTCCTATCCCCGAAGATAGCCACATTTCGGCCATCCCAACTACAGAATCAGCCGCTGTAGAGGAAAATAGAATTCTGCGTCTCCGCATGATGGAAATGTGGGACGCCTGGTCAAATGGTAGGGAACCACCAAGTGTAATCCCTGGATTCTCCGAGATACTTCCCAGGGCAAGTGGCACCTCCTACGTCACCATAAGTTATCCAAATACCCCACTGGGATATCCTACCATTTCAGCCCACTTTGCTGGAACACATTCTAAGGCTTGCCCTCAGGTGTTAATGTCAGGTGCTGCCTCAAATATATTCAATGCGCCACCTTGTTTAGCTATGGCACAACCCACTCTACCTAGGCCTAGCTTTGATCCGTCAACCTTCACCTTTCAAATACCATCTTTCCCAATGGAACCTACCTAGTTTACTACCAATTCTTACCCTCAACCACCCTAGTACGAGTTTATCGCGGGGCAAGAAAAAACCACAGAAAACCCTGAACAAGAGGAGATTACCATAAAGATTAGGAGAATGGAGTAGAGTCTAAAAAATATACAGGGTTTGAGTGGGCAAAAGATCATGTCCTACGCTGAACTGTGTATCTTCCCACATATGCATTTACCCTTGGGTTTCAAAACCCCAAAGCTTGAAAAGTATGACGGGCATGGGGATCCCATAGCCAACCTCAAGAGATACTGCAACCAATTGCGGGGAGCAGGCAGAAAAGAGGAGCTCCTTATGGCTTATTTTGCAGAAAGCCTGGTCAGTATTGCTTGAATGGTACATGGACCAGGATATATCTCGGTGGCATATTTGGGATGAACTAGCTTGGGATTTTGTTAGGCAATTTCAGTATAACATCGACATATCCCCTGACAGGAACTCATTGTCAAATCTAAAGAAAAACTCCTCGGAAAGCTTCTGTGAGTATGCTGTCAAATGGCGTGAGCAAGCCGCCAGAGTCAAACCTCCAATGGATGAAACAGAGTTGGTTAGTGTTTTTCTTCAAGCCCAAGAGGCTGATTATTATCAGAACATGATGTTTGCGATGGGGAAACCGTTTGCCGAGGCTATCAAAATTGGTAAAATGGTTGAGAACGGTCAAGCAACTCAAGGCAGGTCTGGAGGTGTAGCAAACCGAAATAAAAAGGAAGAAACGGCAATGGGAACTTCAAGTGTAAGAAAACCCCGTCCACCCAGACCTTATCTCTCTGAAAGAACACCACAACATTACTATCCCCATCAAGATGTGGCATATGCTATGGTTCCTCAGCCATACACAGTGATGAATACCTAACCCTATGTTAGGCCACAACAACAATTCAATCAAAATCGAGCGCCATTTCCCAGAAATCAACCTCCTTACCAAGCTCAGTATAATCCCCGACCTCCACAGAATAACATCCGTGCCCGGGAACCACCAAAGATGGCAAACTTTACACCCATTGGTGAGTCATATTCCAGCCTTTTCCCCAAACTTGTTCAGATGGGTTTGTTGCAGCCCGTACCCTAAACCAGGCAGAACCAACTTCACCCGCTTACAGAGCCTGTACTTGATGTGCTTACCACTCGGGGGCGGAAGGGCATGATATAGATAACTGTTAGACCCTGAAAAGGGTTGTGGAAAACCTCATAGAACAGAAGCGAGTAGTGCTAGAGGACGAAGATGTTCCTAATGTAACCAACAATCCATTACCGACTCACAATAATGGGTCGGTTATTGGAATGATCTGTGAAGATAGATAGTTTGACCCAGCTCTAAAGGCTATCATTTCCATAGCCGATGTGGAAAAGAGACCAAGGGCTATCGCAAAATAAGACAAGGGGGAGAAGAAGAGTAAACCTACCCTTTAGAATACAGAAAAGAAAGAGGAAACCAAAGTTGGGGCAGCTCCCTCAAAGGATGCCATTATCTATGTCCCCTGGGGTCACAAAAAAGAATAGATGTCATTGAGCCCTCCAAAAAGGTTTGAGCTAAAAAAATGATCTAAAATGTATGTGCCAAAAGGGACCTATGTGGTGCGGGGGCCAGTAAATTCACCAAGGCTGAATGAGCCTGTGATTATTAGTCGCGCACCCTAGAAGCCCATAACAGACCCTACTGCCATTCCATGGAATTACAACAATACAGTAGTAACCTACAGGGAGAAAGAGATCTTGGGAGAAGTTAAGGAAAGTAGCCCGGCTGAGAAATACCTCAATCCGAAAAAAGTGAATAATGCCACGAAGAAGCATTTCCCGCTCAAGAAGCTAGTGAGTGCTGAAGAAGCAGAAGATTTCTTCTGAAAAATGAAAATGGTGGACTACAAGATAATTGACCAAAAAGTCCCCTACTCAGGTCTCGTTGTTGTCTCTGCTAATGAATTCAACTGAACATCAGAAAGTATTGATCAAAATCCTCAACGAAGCATATGTACCCATTGAAACCACTGTAGAACAGTTAGAGAGAATGGTAGAAAGGTTTTTTGCAGTCAATCAAATCTCTTTCAGCAAGAATGATTTGCCTCTAGAAGGGACCGCCCACCACAAAGCCCTTTACCTGACAGTTAAATGCGAGGGATATAATGTGAAATGGGTCATGCTAGATGGTGGTTTTGGGGTAGATATTTTCCCTCTCTCAACTCTGCAACGTATGGAAATTGGTACTGAGAAAATCAGCCCAACAATGTCTGTGTGTGTGCCTTTGATGGCATCAAGAGAAATACGATAGGCGAGATTGATTTAATTCTGACTATTGGGGCGGTGGATTTCGAGATGACCTTTCAGGTCTTGGACATGGATACTTCCTATAATATCCTCTTGGGAAGACCTTGGATTCACGCAGCAGGGGCTGTTCCTTCTACTCTCCACCGAACATGAAGATCAGGAGATTGTAGTTCATGGAGAGGACGAGCAATCGATTTACCGGGACCAATCAGTCCCATGTCTCAAAGCCAGAGAAGGTAGTGAACATATAGTTTATCAAGCTTTTGAAGTGGTGGTCTTAGACCAATACGAGGAGGGAAACCCTTGTCCTCAAACTTTTCTGTCAAATGCATCCATCATTGTCGCTACTGAAATGATTAAACATGGTTATAAGCCTGGGAAGGGACTCGGGGCATCACTACAAGGTATTACGGAACCTGTCACCCTACCTTCCATCAAGAAGTGCTTTGGTGTGGGCTTCCAAGCCATTCCAGCTGATGAGACATAGGTAGATAAATGAAAGAACGATGCTTGGGTCTTGCCTCAGCCGGTTTCTCATCTTTATAGAACATTCGTCAGGCCTAAGTACAGTGAGAAAGAGGAAGATGAGGCCTTCACGGTCGAGGAAATTGAAGAAATATATAGGTCTATGAGGAAAATGCTGTACGAAACCCACATGGTTCAGCCAGGAAAGGCTCAAGCACCGCTGAGATGCTATACATGGGATCTAATGCCAAGTTACAAAATTGGAAGGCTACTCCTTTCCCAATCAGGCGGGAATCTCGGTAGTCCAATCCTGCCACCTTTTCTGCATCATGAGTTATCTAAGGGTGTAACTCGGATGTTTTCCTTTTAGTTTCATGTCTTTGATTTCCAATGTAAACCCTGTTATCTTCGAAATTCAATAAAATGAAATCAATATTTCATCGTTCATCTCTCTTTAATCTTTTTGATTTTTGTTACTTTTTCTTATTTCTTATTTCAGTTCTAATAATGCAGCTTTAAATAACATGACATGCTTGCAGACTTCATACCTAGATCCAAACATGCTGTTTAACTGTGAAATAATGACCCAAGAACCAGAATATGATGAAGAAGAGGCTTTTAAGTAAATAAATCGAGAACTGGAACAATTTGAGAATAAACCTAAGCCAAACTTAAATGACACCGAACCAATTAATTCGGGTAGTTCTGAAGAAGTCAAAGAAACCAAGATAAGCATTCACACAGATGAAAAAACCCAGGACGCATTGATCCAAGTTTTTTTTGAATTCAAAGATGTATTTGCTTGGTCATACGTTGACATGCCAGGACTAAGTGTCGATTTGGTGATTCACAAGTTGCCAACACCCGCCGATTATCCTCCTGTCTAGCAAAAGCAAAGAAAGTTCAAAACTAATATCAGTGATAAGATTAAAGAAGAGGTAACAAAACAGTTGAAAGCGGGGGTGATCCGGGTGGTTCGATACACCACATGGTTATCTAATGTAGTTCCAGTGCCAAAGAAGGACGGGAAAAATCGAGTGTGTGTGGATTACAGAGATCTGAACAAAGCAAGTCCCAAGGATAACTTCCCTTAACCGAACATCCACATCGTTGTTGATAACTGTGCCAAACATGAGATACAGCCCTTCGTGGATTGTTATGCAGGATATCACCAGGTGTTGATGGATGAAGAAGATGCGGAAAGGACAACTTTCACCATACCCTGGGCACCTACTGTTACAGGGTCATACCTTTTGGTCTGAAGAACGCCGGGGCAACCTATATGAGGGCCATGACTACCACTTTTCATGACATGATGCACCAAGAGATAGAGGTGTATGGAGACGATGTAATCATCAAATTCAGGACCCAGGACGACCATGTTTGGGACTTGAGAAAATTCATTGAGCAGCTACGCAAATATGATTTGAATCTAAATCTAGCCAAATGTGCATTTGGGGTTCCGTCTGGCAAGCTTTTGGGATTTATAGTCAGTCGAAGGGTCATCGAGTTAGACCCAACAAAGATAAAGTCCATTCGAGATTTTCCCCCTCCAAGAACCAAGAAAGAGGTTATGAGCCTGTTGGGAAGGTTGAACTACATTAGTCGATTCATAGCTCAGTTGACTTCCACATGTGAACCCATCTTCAAACTATTAAAGAAAGGTGCGACAAATAAATGGACGGATGAGTGTCAAGAAGACTTTGACAAAATGAAAGAATATCTGTCGAACCCGCTAGTCTTTGTCCCACCTGAACCTGGGAGGCCTTTGTTCCTATATTTTACAGTCTTGGAGAATTCTTTTGGATGTGTCCTCGGGCAACATGACGTGACTGTAAAAAAAGAGAAGGCAATCTACTATCTGAGCAAGAAGTTTACCGGTTATGAAGCCAAGTACACTTTGTTGGAAAGAACTTGCTGCGCCTTAAGTTGGGTCGCTCAGAAGCTGAGGCATTACTACTAGCCTACACCACTTACCTCATAACCAGGTTGGACCCTCTGAAGTACATATTCCAGAAGCCGATGCTTACAGGGAGGTTAGCAAAATGGTAGATCCTGCTCACTGAATTTGACAGAGTCTACGTCACTCGAACGACAATGAAAGCCCAGGCTTTCGCAGATCACCTGGCTGAAAAGCCTGTTGACGATGAATATCAACTTTTGAGCACCTACTTCCCGGATGAAGAGGTAAATTCAGTTGAGATAACATTAGAAGACACCCATGCTTGGAAAATGTTCTTTGATGGGGTTATAAACGCAAAAGGTGTTGGAATTGGGGCAATCTTGATCTCACCCAGTGGTCAGCATTATCCAGCCACAACCTGGCTTCAGGTTTTCTGCATAAATAACACTGCTGAGTATGAAGCCTGCATTATGGGTATGAACATGGCAATTGACCAAGATGTCGAAGAATTGTTAATCGTGGGAGATTCGGATCTGATTATGCGACAAGCTCAAGGAGAGTGGGAAACTCGAGATGTCAAACTCATTCGCTACAAGCAACATGTGGAAGTTCTTAGTAGGCAGTTCAAGTTAGTTGAGTTCAGGTACATTTCTCGTTTTTACAATGAGTTAGCCGATGTGCTCGCTACTTTGGCCTCTATTCTGCAATACCTAGGCAATGCCCATATTGACCCATTGTAAATCCAAATCTGGGAATGGCACGATTACTACAATACAATTGAGGCGGAACCAAATATTCAGCCATGGTATCATGATATCAAAAGATTTCTAAAAGCTAAAGAATACCTCGAGCAAGCCAGTGGAGACAGAAGAGAACTATTAGATGTCTCGCAAGCGGTTTCTTCTTGAATAATAAGGTCTTATACAAAAGGACTCGAATCTCAACTTGTTTGTGTTGATGCCGAAGAGGCTGGAAGAATCATGTATGAGTGCATGCATAAGTGTGCAGACCCCACATGAACTGGTATGTTTTGGCAAAGAAAATCCTTCGGGCAGGCTATTAATGGATGACTATGGAAAAAGACTACTTCAGTTTCGTTCGAAAATGCCATCAGTGTTAGGTACACTGTGATTTGATTCATGCACCACCTACAGCACTGCATCCCATGTCAGCACCTTGGCTATTTGTTGCCTGGGGTATGGATGTCATTGGGCTGATTGAGCTAAAAGCTTCAAATGGGCATAGATTCATATTGGTCGCCATTGACTAGTTCACAAATTTGGTTGAAGTAATTACTCTCAAATCTGTTACCAAGAAAGCTGTGTTAGACTTCGTGCACTCCAATCTTATCTGCCGTTTTGGTATTCCTGCGCCTATCATTATAAATAATGCTGCAAATTTGAATAGTCACTTGAAGAGGGAGATATGAGAGCAGTTCAAGATAACGCATCAGAACTCTACCCCTTATCGGCCTAAAGCCAATTGTGCTGTCAAGGCAGAAAACAAAAACATCAAAAAGATTTTGAGAAATATGATTCAAAGTTCCAGGCAGTGGCATCAAAAGTTATCGTTTGCATTATTGGGATATCGCACTATTATGCGCATATCAGTAGGAGCAACCCCGTATCTTTTGATTTATGGCACTGAAGCCGTAATACCCGTAGAAGTTGAAATCCCTTCACTTCGGATCATTATTGAAGCTGAAATTGAAGAAAATGAGCGGGTCAAAGCCTGTTTGGAATACTTAACCCTGATCGATGAAAAGTGAATGGCCGCAGTCTGCCACGGGCAGTTGTATCAACAAAGAATGGCCCATGCCTACCACAAGAAAGTGTGGCCTAGAAACTTTGTAGTGGGGCAACTCGTTTTATGGCGTATTCTTTCCCATCATCAGGAAGCAAAAGGAAAGTTTGCTCCTAACTGGAAAGGGCCATACATTATCAGAAAATTGTTGCCAAAAGGGGCATTATACTTGGGAGACATCGAAGGGAATGACCTTGAAACAACTGTAACTCCAGATGCAGTCAAAAGGTACTATGTCTAATCCTTCTGCAGTAATAACATTATCCAATTGGGATGACGAAGACTTTCATTCTCGCTACCCCAAACACTCAAATCCTTTTCTAACCCTTTTAGCCGGTTACCTTTCTTTCATTACGCTCTTTGGAACTTGAAGATGTTTGAAAAAAAAGAGCATAAAAAAATGAAAAAAAGAAGAAAAATAACAAAAACAAAATATTTTCCTGAACTATGTTTGACTTGATTCTGAAAGGATACGTAGGCAGCCTCTCTCTGGGGTTCAGCCGCACCAAAAAAAATCCAAATTTTACCAAAAGTAAAACTGGACAGTTTTTGCCTAGTGGATTGCCAAAAAAAAAAAAAACTGGGGCAGATGTTATAATGGTTCGGCAATGATCCAACTGGAATGGTTCCAAAGTTTTAATTCAATCCAAATCCTTTGTGCCCTAAACCTTGTTCAAGTCCTTCTGATCAATCGATGTAAGGTGTTCAAAACCGGAGAACGCGGTTGTTTGGATTCGACGCAATCAAGATGAGAGAAATAAAATGAGAGAGTCTTATTGGTGAAAACATATGGGCACCGTAAGGCGATGGTAAGCAGAGAAACTGAAAAACAAGAGAGTGTTGTTAGTGAAAACTCGTAAAGATCACTATAAGGCGACGGTGAGAAGAGAAATGAGAGAGGTCGATTGGCGAAAACTCACAAAGGGCGCCGTTGATCGAAAAGAAGAAATCACTCATCACCATTGGCACTAAAAGAGTCCTGGCAAGGTATCTCGGTTTTAAAACATAGGTCGCAGTGGGTTTTATAAGAAGTTGGATAGTTGTGCAGATCGGGTATCCAGTCCAAGAAGCATGCCATGTCTATTGAAGTCTGCATGTACTCCAGATAAGTCCTTCTTTCCTCCCCGAAAAGGACACTTCTCCTTAAATTTACTTTCTTGTCCTTTGTTTACTTTTCTTTGAATCCCTTTCGGTCTAACTCGGTTTTGAAACTAATACAAAGAAAAGGTGGCAAGACTGATTTTACAGGGTTCTGTTTAATAAAGCCAAGTCCAAAGAAAAGTACCCAGCCTCACTGGGTGCATCAAGTTGATCCCGACTGGCCATGATAGCCGTTGCTCTGAAATCAAAATTATTGAAAATGAAAAGAAATCTAAAGTCAAAAGCCCATAAAGGCATAATAAGGTGAAAGGACCAAAGCCCCACACGGGTGAACCGTCATGTGAATGTTTGGAAATTTGAGTTCCTCGATTTTAAGAGAGAGATCGATCTTCATAAAAACCAACAAGCAGTAGAGGTTCTCGCCAAAGAGTTGAGCCGAGATCAAGTGATCAAAAATAATCAAGGCCACAAAACCAACCACCGTTTAAAACTAACAATTGTTCTTTGTTTTAAAAATTTGAAACAGGTGCAATCAAAAGAAACCGTGCAAGACGCAGGTGCAATCAAAAAGGAAAAATAAATGCGCAAGTGCTAGAAACAGCTTTGCAGCAACAATCCATAAAAAGGGAAGTCCCCTCCAAGTTTTTATATCCCGCATTTACTCATTCAATGAAATAAAAAAAGAAAAAAGAAAACAAAACGAAAAAAAGAGAAAAAAAAGAGATTAAAAAAATGGTAGCTTAGGACCCTAATCTCTATTTTTACGCTTTTCCAACCTAGGGCTCCAATCCCTAGTTGAGATTTTAGACATAGGGCCTCCATTCCCTAATCGCCTTTACCAACATAACGCTCCAATACCTAGTTGAGATTTTTAGACATAGGGCCTCTATTCCCTAGTCGCCTTTTACCAACATAGGGCTCCAATCCCTAGTTGAGATTTTTAGAAATAGGGCCTCCATTCCCTAGTCGCCTTTTTACAAACTTAGGGCTCCAATCCCTAGTTGAGATTTTTAGACATAGGGCCACCATTACCTAGTCACATTTTGCACACATAGGGCCCCAATCCCTAGTTGAGATTTTTAGACATATACCTCCTTTCCCTAGTCGCCTTTTCCCAACATAGGGCTCCAATCCCTAGTTGAGATTTTTAGAAATATGGCCTCCATTCCCTAGTCGTCTTTTTTCCAACTTAGGGCCCCAATACCTAGTTCAGATTTTGAGACACAGAGCCTCCATTCGCTAGTTGCCTTTTGCCAGCATAGGGCCCTAATCCCTAGTTGAGATTTTTAGACATAGGGCCTCCATTCCCTAATACTTTTCCCAACATAGGGCTCCAATCCCTATTTGAGATTTTTAGACATAGGGCCTCCATTCCCTAGTCACCTTTTGCCAACATAGGGATCCAATCCCTAATTGAGATTTTTAGACATAGGGCCTCCATTCCCTAGTTGCCTTTTGCCAACATAGGGCTCCAATCCCTAGTTGAGATTCTTAGATATAGGGCCTCCATTCCCTAGTCGCCTTTTGCCAACATAGTACTCCAATCCCTATTTGATATTTTTAGACATTGGGCCTCCATTCCCTAGTCGCCTTTTGCCAACATAGGGCTCCAATCCCTAGCTGAGATTTTAGACATAGGGCCTTTATTCCCTAGTTGCCTTTTACCAACATTGGGCTCCAATCCCTAGTTGAGATTATATACATAGGGCCTCCATTCCCTAATCGCCTTTTGCAACATAGGGCTCCAATCCCTAGTTGAGATTTTGGACATAGGGCCTCCATTGCCTAGTCGCCTTTTGCCAACATAGGGCTCCAATCCCGTGTTGAGATTTTTAGGCATATGGTCTCCATTCCCTAGTCGCGTTTTGCCAACATAGGGCTCCAATACCTAGTTGAGATTTTTAGACATAGAACCTCCATTCCCTAGTCGCATTTTGCCAACATAGGGCTTCCATTCCCTAGTTGAGATTTTTAGACATAGGGCTTCCATTTTCTAGTCGCCTTTTACCAACATAGGGCTCCAACCTTTGTTAATATTTTTAGACATATGACCTCCATTCCCTAGTCGCCTTTTGCCAACATAGGGCTCCAATCCCTAGTTGAGATTTTTATACATAGGGCCTCCATTCCCTAGTCGCCTTTTGACAACATAGGGCTCTAATTCCTAGTTGAGATTTTAGACATATGGCCTCCATTCCCTAGTCGCCTTTTGCTAACATAGGGCTCCAATCCCTAGTTGAGATTTTTAGACATAGAGCTTCTATTCCCTAATCGTTTTTTGCCAACATAGGGCTCCAATCCCTAGTTGAGATTTTTAGACATAGGGCCTCCATTCCCTAGTCGCCTTTTGCCAACATAGGGCTCCCAATCCCTAGTTGAGATTTTTAGACATAGGGCCTCCATTCCCTAGTCACCTTTTGCCAACATAGGGCTCAAATTCCTAGTTGAGATTTTATACATAGGGCCTCCATTTCCTAGTTTCCTTTTCCTCCTAAAGGCACACAATCCTTATTTTATCGCTTTCAAAAAAAAAGTTTCGATCTAAGTTACAAATAACTCAGGAAATTTTCCTATTGAAAACTGGGGCAGAAGAATTTCGTTCGTTTGTTTGTTTTGGTGTTTGAGTAGGTTTGACCTCGAGGAACAGGGTTTGAGATGACTGAAAGAATGAGTCTCAATCCAAATTAAAGAAAAAAAGAGAAAAGAACAAAAATAAGTGAACTCGGAGTGCTGAAGCGGAGAAAGATGCGGATTGCCCAAGATATGATTGAAATCATAGGCTTCGCATGTCTTGCCTTGATCCAAAGTTGAAGAAAACCAACACCTACAGCTGATGAGCATCAAGATTCAGATCGGAGTCTATAACAAGAACCAGCTAAGACTCAAGATCAAGCTTTAAGAGATTTATAGATAGGAATCTTGTAACTCGTAGTTGATAGGCTTAGCTAGCTTAGCTTTTTATTTTTCATTTTGGTGTAATAAGGAGTTCAGCAAGCAGTAGCAGCATCAGCAATAGTGAAATCATAGCTTCCCGGTAATTCCCGCTACCAAAACTTCTAAAACTACATTGACCTGATTCCTTTATAGCCAAGGATATGTAGGCAAACTCTGAAGCGAGGAAAATGCTTCTCATGGAGTTTCAAATGGGCAAAAATCCCTCGTAATTGCTCATTTTATCTTTGCCCGAAAACCCTTCGTGTCTCCGAGCAAAGAGGGGCAGCTATGAGCACGTGATTTTTGCCTCACATGAATTACTCCTACAGAATTCTAAAGAATTAGATTTTCCTTTAATTATTTATTATTTTAGGAATTATTGTAAAATTTTTCTGATTATTTGCATTTCTATGTGCATGTTTAATTTTTATTTAATTCATAAAAATACAAAAAAATACATTGCATTTGTATTTATGATTTAATTTTACATTTTTATATTAATTATAATTTAGTTGTTTTATAAAATATGAAAAAATCACAAAAATAGTTTATGTTGCATTTTAACTCTTTAATTTTGAATTTTGTAGCTTTTTCTTTTTAATTTAGGAGTTATTTAATTTTTTTAATATTATGTTGAGTTTTTAATCTAATTTAGTATGTTAATTTAATTTTTAAGAGTTAGTTTAGATTTATTTTAATTTGAAGAAAAGAAAGAAAATTGAAAAATGAAAAGAAAAGGAAAAGAAATAAAGAGATATGATTTTTGGGCCAATTCAATTAATTTCCCCTGGCCCAAAATTATTTTTTTCCCTGAAGCCCGTCCAATTGCTGGCCCAAACCTGCGTCTCCAACCCGATCCGCCTTTCTTGTTAACCAAACGACCCCATCTTATGTCTTTTAATTTGAGCCCTCGATCTCCCTCAATCGAACGGTTGGGAACTGAGGGTTTGATAGCATAAGACTGTCCGAATCATTTACCCCCATTTCCATCTCTCATTTCATCCTTTTCAGAGACCATCTCTAAACCCTAGCGCCGCCCATGAATTCTCCACTAGCCGGCCGTCGGTGCACATCCAATCCGCCCCAAATCTACATCACAAGACCCTCACATCATCCCCTTTCCCAATCCCTAACCATTTTTAATCTTTCTAGAACTCGTCGAATTTCAAATCTGAAGTTCGAAACCCTAAGCCCCAAATCGCTTCACCTTTGAATCTGTGTATGCAACGCTTAATCCCCGAGCTTCCTAAGTTTTTCAAGGTCGATTTAACACAAAGCAATGATATTCGCTTGTTCTTGACCAAGAACAAGCGATTAGCTTTGTTTTTGGTTAAATCAAGATATTCAGCGTTGTTTCGAGGTTAATCGGTAAGTTTTCTTCATTTTGCTATCTGTCTTGTGTTGTTTCATCTTCCTACTCCTCTTCTTCTCTTCTCTGCTTCTTTGAATGTTTTTTTTTCTGACTGGAAATTGTGAAAAAAGTTTCAAACCTAGGTTTACCTTTAGATTAATTTTGTGTTCGTATTTGCTCTGTTGGCTTTTCAGTTTTCTTTTCAAATTTTAAAAGTTTGTTCTCTGATTTTTGTTGGATTTTTGTCTTTCTTGTTTTAGTTAGTTTAATTAGGTCGTTTTGATTTAATAACCTAGTTAATTCCATTCTTATTTGTGTTATTAATTTGTCGTGTAGTTAGAATTTTAGTTTTGAAACCATTTAAGTATTTGTATTCTTCTACTTTTGTGACGACCCGATCCATCGTCTCATGTGTTACTACCCCGTTCTTCCCATTTTCTACTCCTCATGTTTCATTATCGGTATTGGGTGCATTAGAATTTATTTGGAGCGATTTTGATAAGAAATGAGACATTTAGTCTCTTTAAGGAAGGCTTAGTTTGGAAAAATTAACCGGACGTTGACTTATGAGTTAGAGGACTCGGATGTGAATCTGATGGTTCGGTTAGCTCCGGGAGGTGATTTGTGACTTAGAAGTGTGATCGAAAGTGATTTTGGAGGTCCGGTGTAGAATTAGGCTTGAATTGGCGAAGTTAGTATTTTAGCGATTTTCGGTTGATAGGTGAGATTTTGATCCGGGAGTCAGAATGAAATTTTGAGAGTTGTTGTAGCTTCGTTATGTGATTTGGGATATGTGCGTAAAATTTCAGGTCATTCGGAGGTGATTTGGTTGGGGTTTTGATCGAATGCGTGTTTTAGAAGTTCTAAAAGAACTTAGGCTTGAATTCGATGTAATTTGATGATTTTGGCATTAGTTGAGGTGTTTCGACGATTGGAGCAAGTTTGGATAATGTTTTAAGACATGTTGGTGCTTTTGGTTGAGGTCCCGGGGGCCTCAGGTGTATTTTGAAAGGTTAACGGATCGATTTAGGCATAAAAATAAAGCTGTTGCTTTTTTTCCACAGCACTGTGAACAGTAGTTTTGAACAGTGCCCCCGTAACAGTACCCGTAATAGTGCCCCGTAACAGTATCCGTTAATAGTACTGTGAACAGTACCCCGTGAACAGTAACACGGGGTGAACAGTAACACGAAAATTTCTGGACAGATTGTTTTTGAAGTTCTGAAAATATTTTTTATTTTTGCGATTTGGAGTTCGGATAGGGCGATTTTTGGTTATATTTTCATAGAGAACAACGGGGTAAGTATTCTTAACTCAATTTTGGTTGTATAATTTGAATCTATTACAAGTTTTGGCGTTTAATCTGAGAATTTTGTTGAAAAAGTGTACAAAACCCTCTTGGATAGAATCACGGATTTGAGGGTGGAAATTGAATAATTTTAGTATGGTTAGACTCGTGGAGAGATAAGGAACCCATTGACGTGAAAATTTGTGAGTTTCAAGACGTGGGCCCGGGGCTCGGATTTTGTCAAATTCGTAAATTTTGATATTTTTCGATTGCTTCGATTGCATATTGTCACTTTAGTATAATGCAACATATTCATTGTGATATTGGGCAGATTTGTCGCGTGAGGAAGCCAATTCGAGAGGCAAGGGCATAGCGAGCTAAACTTTTGGCCGTCTAGAGGTGAGTAATGATTTTAAATGATGTCCTGAGGGTTTGAAACCCCGGATTTGCACAACGTAGTGCTATGTTGAGATGAAACACGCGCTGTATGATGAGCGCGGGGTCACTTAATATTGGGGATTTGCGACTTGGTCCATCCTGGATGATATTTTACCGCATATTTGATAAAGACTTGTTATTTTCACCATGATTTGGGCTTATTGCCATGCTTGGGCTTCGTGCCAACTATTTGAAATCCTTTGTGAATTTCCATCACTGTTTTCCCTACTAATTGAAATATTATTTGAAATCACTCCAATTGAATTATACTGTTTCATGAACTTAGCTATACTTTTACTCAACTTGAGATTTAAATGATATTTGAACTGCTGTTTGAGCTGAGCGTTATTGTTTTACTAACGCCCGAGGGGCTTATGATTATTTTTTGGACTGATTGAGGCCGAGGGCCATATGTAAGGATACGTTGAGTGATGTGAGGAGGCTTTCAGGCCTCGAGTGTTATGTGAGGAGGCTTCCATGCCTCGAGTGTGATGTGAGAAGGCTTTAAGGCCTTATGTTGATATGACAGGCTTTAAGGCCTTATGATGATATAACGCTTGGGCTGTAGGAGCCCCTCCAAAGTCTGCACCCCCACAGTGAGCGCGGGTACCCAGGTGAGTTAGGAGTGATCCCGAGAGGCTGATGTTGTACTTTGTGAGTTGGGAGTGAGCCCGTGGGGCTGATATTGTACTGAGAGTTTGATATTGAGCCCGAGGGGCAGGTTTCTGATTATTTCTTACTTGTTGAAATTATTTGTCTTCACTGTTTCAAAAGAGATTTATCTGATACTTCACAGTTTTATTGTGTAACTGATTTTACTGCTTGAGATAGTGTTATTTGTGCCTTTATGAGATTTCATGCTTTCATTCATTATTTATTTTTATTACTCACTGAGTCGGAGTACTCACATTACTCCATGCACTATGTGTGCTGATACAGGTAGAGCTGAGTTCGCTCCTGAGCGCTGATTCTTTCCAGACCAGGCGGTGACTAGGAGTAACGAGGTAGCTGTTGACGTCCGCAGCCCCGTTTTCTCCCTTATCTTCTGTTATTGATGTTATCTTCAGACTTTGTTCCTAATTTCAGACTTTGTAGAATTTTAGTAAACTCTATAGTAGCTCATGACTTGTGACACCCCGATTTCGAGCTTAGTCGGGATGGTTTTCCTATTTTTATCACGTTTATTCCGTATTTGTGATTATATTATCTGTGATTCAGACTTATTCATGCTAAGTAACTGTTAAAAGAGGTATTGATGTTCTGTTGGCTGGCCTTGTCTTCATAAGAGGCGCCATCACGATCGGGTTTGGGAATTGGGTTGTGATAGCTTTCCATATGATTACAAAATTTAGTTTGGATTAGTTTTGTTGTTTGGGCTTTGGGTCATTTCTGGCCAATTTGCAAGAGCAGCCCGTTCATTTGGGATTAATTTATTGGGTCAACTTGACCCATGTGGTAGGATGGGGTAAAAATAGGGGGTTTAAGCGGTAATTTCGAGAATTTAGACTAGGGAATCATTAGTAACTATTAGGAAGCTGCCTAGAAGGTGGGTTTCGGACTAACTTAGAAGGTTGATTTTTAAACTAAGGGCATAGGAGCAAAAAATGACAATTGAAAAAGGATTAAAGGGCAAAAACTGAACTTATTTCTGCTGCTCTAAGGCTTGCCGATAAAGGCATTATTTCTTCACTCTCAAGGAAGAATTTTCAAAGACTGAAAAAATACCGAAACTTTTAAGAGCGACTGAATTCTCTTTAGAGTTAAAAATATCAAAAATTACCTGAATTTTGGTTTGGTTTCTGGGTTCTAATTCATTTTGACAAGTTAGAATTTCTAAAGCTCAATAGAATAGTGAATCTAGGTTCAAATGTTTGGAGTTGGGTCAAGGGTTTGAGGTTGATCTGCTGATTCTGTTGCTGTTTGGTTTTGGCTGAAATTACTGCTATTTGTTTCTATTTTGCTGGGCTACTGCTGCTAATCCTTCATTCTCTCTGATTTTCTTTTTGAATTCCAGGTATTTTTTCAAACCATTGGACAACAATGAATGTGAATATGTATTTTGAATGGAAACCTGGTTGCATACAGGATGTTATTGAGTCTTATTCTTTCTTTCTTTTTTTCTTCTTCAGTATTCTATTGTAAATCTAACACTAGGCATGCTATTTAGTTTTATCATGTCATTAATATATTGTGAAAGTGAATCAATGCTATTGAGAGTTTTATTATGATTTTTAGATTTAAGTGAATGGTGTGTTAATTTTCTGGACTCTGTTACTGTGAGTAATGAGAAAGGATTTAGCTGAGATATAGTTTAAATGAGTTGATGTTCTGTTCATATGTGAGGATTGTAGAGAATCAGTGCAGTAGATATTTCAGTAGAATTAAACCTGTTTCAAACCTGTTTAGCTTGTCGAAATCAGTGTTTGTTGTGGGAATTTTTGTTCGAATATTGCAAGGTGATATGTTAGGTTTGGAATGAAAATACTCAGTTGGAATCCGTACTAGTAAAGGTACTCCTTTAGCTGGAACCATGTTAGTTGTTTGGGTTATAAATCATGAATTGTAGTAGACTTCAAATGACAAGATAATTGTGTATAAGTTGTTATATTTTCATCATAAAATGGCATCAGAATGTACTTTGCATTTTTTTATAAAAATTGCAAAAACTGCTAGTCGTTTGTTTTATCCTTGAGATCTTTCATGAGAACTTAATTTGTCTCAATTATTTGAAAAGAATCATAACTGGGCCTTCAACATTGGCCCAGTCATGCCAAACGCTCTCTTTTGCCAATTTTGCCTGCATTATGGGCTTCATGAGAACCCAGTAATGCCCAAAGCATTCTCTAGCCTGCTGCTATGTAATTCGATTAAGCTTAGCTAGGATTTTGGAGTTCAAAATACCGAGGGTTTTCCTTTGAAGAAACTCGATCTTGAGCCCCTGTTTCTTTAGCACTTGTCTTAAATCAGATTTGAGTTCCCTTTGGGCCCAATGTTTACTTTGAATGTTGTGATGAATTGTGTTTATGGCAGGCATGGCCCAATTTCCGAAAACCAGCGTGATTTTAGTTTTGTGCAAACCATAGTTTTAAATGGTATTTGTCTTGAAATAATTCTTTTACCTTAGTTTGAGGTGTGCCATATTAGCCAAACATACAATTTATGGCCCTCAAAACTAAATTTAGAAATTCTTTTAATAGAATAATTTGAGGCGTGCCATGCCAAATTAAATCTCATAATCCATGACCCTCACTTAATTAATTTCAATCCTTTAGAAATCGAGGCGTGCCATTTAGTTGAATTTTCTATGGCCCTCGCAAACTTGAAAGTGCGTAGTTGCTTTAGGCGGGTAATTTAAATTAATCTCCTTAAACTCGGGTGTGCATTTCATGTGATCCAACTCCAATTCTCAACAATGTTAAATAAAATGTGTCATGGATCGCGGGTGCATTTCATGTGACGTGGTTCAAGACGTGTTTTAGATAACGTTTTATCTTCCTAAAATAATTAAAAGCGATTTAATAAGTTAAAAATATACCATAGGCTAAAAGATGTATTATAATAAGATAATAGGACAATTATAATAGTTTAAGTGACCGTGCTAGAACCACGAAATCCGGAAATACCTAATACCTTCTCCGGGGTTAACAGAATTCCTTAATCAAAATTTTTGGTTTGCAGACTTGAGAAGGAAAATCGAAATTTCCTCGATTTGGGATTCGAAATAAACCGGTGACTTGGGACACCAGTTAAAATATTCCAAGTGGCAACTCTGAATAAAAATGAACATATAATCCCATTTCGAATAATGTCACTTAAATTGAAAAAACTCCCTTGTATCATCTTCGGGTGCTTAAAAAAGAGGTGTGACATTCATAATAGTGAAGTGGTTTACATCTTTGTAAACGTACCTGATGTAAATTCAAATTGTTGGACCAATATAAATTGCAAATATACGTACCGAATGGTTAAACACCCTGTTTGAGTTTTTAGTTTCTTTCTCTTGTATCAAATTAGTCGCATTAGTACTCTTGCGGCAGGGGATGACAGAGGAGGGAGGGAGGTCAACACATAAAACAATTATAATCTAACCAAGAAGTTGCAATTTCTATCATATACGATGAAGGTTAAGATGGATGATGCTTAATTTTTCCATTTGTAGACAACAGTCCAAGTTTATATATTAATGTTTTATAATAAAAAATTAGCCTATATCTATCTAATACGTTAAGTGTACATTGTATATATGTACCACCAGAAACAAACATTCATTGTGTTTGAGTTGAAATAAACAAAACAAAAACTATATATAAAATATATGCCTTTTGAGGTGTTTACAAAGAATTGGTACTACCTAATGTATTCAAAATAAATACAGATCGGCTCCGCAGACCAATATGGATATTGATTAGGAGTGGCAAATGGGCGGATCGGGTATGAAAAACAATAGAGAGACTAGAACAACTCATCGAAGGAATGAATCTGAGAAGGCCAGTAAGATGATCAAGGAGAATGGACTATGGAGATGGGAAAAGGTTATACTATATTATATGTACTTTAGTTACATTAAAGGGGTAATTGATTTGGGGAAGATTCTACGAAAAGTTGCTTAAAATTTTAAGCGAACAGTACTTATATAGATCTCTCTTAATATTTTACTTTTGAGCTCAGCGGATTCAAAGTATGAAATTCTATGCATTCAAGTTTGAAATTCTATGCATAATAGTTTATTTGATTTGCTGTGTTCGAATTTATTATTTGTACTTATTTAATAATTTCTAACGTATATACAGGATTTACTCTAAAGTTAATAAGTTTGGATGGGCACTTATATTGCACACTATATCCGTTCCTGGCATATATGATCACATATAATAACGATTCGATCGGTCGTTTTGTAGATTTGAGCCTCGTTTCCTCTTTTAATGCTTAACACATGTGTATTTGTAGTTTTATGACTTGCAGGGTTGGTAAGTATCATTCCGGGAAGGTTTTGGATTAATTTGGACCCTTTGGTTCTTGGCTTAGAAGCCTAAGTTGGAAATATTGACCGTAGCTTGAATTTTATGAAAAAAAGACCCCGAAATAGTGTTTTGATCGCTTCGATAGAATCGTATTGTGATTTTGGAATTGGGCGTATGCCCAAAATCGAATTCGGAGGTCCCTAGATTAATTTAACTTGTTTTGCCAAAAAATGGCAATTTGACGTTTAGAGGTTTTCCAAGTATGACCATAGATTGACTTTTAACTATCGGGTCCGGAATTTGATTTCAGGACTTGGAATAGGTCCATTTTGATAATTGAAAGGTGTCTGCAAAATTTGGTACGACTCAGATTTGTTTTGATAGGTTTCAGACGCTTGATTGCAATTCTAGAGGTTCTTGAGGTTTTTTTAAATCCATGCATTTTAGTCTCCACTTCATTGTTCTAGATGTTACTTTTGTATTTTGATTATGCGAACGAGTTCGTATGATATTTTTACAATTGTGTAGATTTTTGGTTTAGAGCCCCGCGGGCTCAGGTGAGTTTCAGATGCATTTCAGAAAGGTTTGGACCTAATTACATGTTGCTGGTGTGATGCCTCAGGTGTCGCAATTGTGAACACTAGTATCACAATTGCTATCTTAGCAAGGGGTCTAAAGTGTCGCATTTGTGATGCTTGGATCGCAATTGCGAAGTAGTGCCTAGGCAGGGTAGGCTCGCATTTGCGATAATTGTCTTGTATTTGTGATGGGGACAAGCTTCGCAAATGTGAAGCCAATGTTGCATTTGCGACTTCCCCCTTAGGCTTTCAGTAACTGCAATATCAAGACTTTCTTCATAATTATGTGGGTTCACAATTGCAATGCTATTGCAACATCTACAACTGAACAAAAGGTTGGAAAGTCGGGATTTCATCTTATTTCTCTCATTTCCCTAGACTCGGTAAGAGACGATTTCAAGAGGGAATTTTTTACCTACACTCATTGGGTAAGTACTTTTAAATTTTCAACTATATTCAAGCTTATTTACGAGATTGACATCAAATTTATGAGAATAAAAGAGATATTTTGAGGGTTTTTGTCTATATTTTGTAATTTTTTTTAGGATTTGAGAGCTGAATTAGACTCGTATTTGAAAATAAAACACATATATAGACTCGTGGGATTATAGGCTATCAAGATATACCCTTTGACTTGGGTTTTGACCGGACGGGCCCGTGATGACTTTTGTTCACTTTTGGAAAATTGTATAAAGATCATATCTTTATTGATCGTAATTGGATTATCTTGCATTTTTTGATGATATTAAGTCACTTTTGGTTAGATTTGAGCAGTGCGGAGGAAAATTTTAGAAGAATTTTTTAGGATTGATTTGGCCTAGTTGAGGTAAATATCTTGTCTATCCCTGTGAGGGAAAATAACCCCTTAGGACTTGGGTTGATTGTGGTAGTTGAAGTATGTGAAAGACGTGTACACGAGGTGACGGGTGTGTACACGGGTTTATATGTATTATTTGACCAGTTTAGACTCTTAGGATACTTATTAGCACGTATATGTAGTTATTATTCATTGTTCCATCTTTTTTTGTCAATTTTATTCTCACAGGCTTTAATTGAAGTTATTATTACATGTTCTGGGTTTCCATTGTCAATTTACTCTTAAATGCACTTATTGTAGTAGATGTTACATGCTATTCATGCATTTAGATGTAGTTTCTATTTCATGCTATATATTTTATAGTTAAGCTTATGTTATGAACTTGTACTGAAAGTTGCTATTTCTTGGACATACCTTCTTTGTGAGTTGTTGAAGTTGTAGTTGTAAAAGCTAATAATACATTGAGATTGAGGTTGTTATTTATCAAGATATATTTTCTTGCAAATTTGTTTCTCATTCATTTTGTTATTATTGATATTCTTGTACATATTGTGGTTAGCCATGGGCTATGTAATGTGGCAACATTGTTATTATTGCTTTGCAATGTAGCGATATATGGGCATATGTGGTGCGAGTTGATTATTGTATTGAGTTATTGATACACATGCCGTGGTATAAGGGTGGGTATTGAAATGCATGTGGTAAAATAAGGTGGGATTTATTCGTGTGTTGCAAGTAAGAGAATTACTTAAAGAGAAGCTGTGAGATAAGGGGCCTAAAACGCGTGTATCTATATCGAAAGAAATATTTTAAAAATAAATACAAGGCTCACACGATGATACAAGGAATATTGTGATTGTGACTTGTGAAATGAGAATGTGAGGTGTGGTGCCTCGATTGTGATTCTTGTTGTACATTCTATGTTAAAAAGGTTTGTTGGTTCAACGATTTTTGTTATTCTTTCATTTGTTTCACTGTATTTGATTATTTGTTGATCTCACCATACACTCATTCTTATTGTCTCTTATTTGCTGTAATATCTGTTGTTGGCCTTACATTATTGTACTGTTTTGTCATTTATTTCCTTGCTTTCCGTATTAGATTACCTTATAATCTGTTTAGTTTTTCTTCTCCTAGTAGGTGTCTTGACCCGGTCTCATCACTACTCTACCGAGGTTAGGCTTGATACTTGTTGGGTATGGTTATGGTGTATCATGCTACACTTTTGCATATTTTTGTATAGATCCAAGTACATTCCTCTCATGTCGGATGCCAGTGATCGACGAGTTATTCCGGAGACTTCAAGGTACACATGCTCGACGCTTGTAGGCCTCAGAGTCATCTTCTTCTTTTAGTTGTATTAGTATTTATTTCTAGTTCGAAACAATATTATGTTTAGAGTTTATTAGTGCATTCGCTGTAGAGCTTATGATTTCGTTCTACAAGGTTTTTGGGAGTTTTAGACAGATGTACTATATGGTTTTATTATGATAGATTACCAGTTTAAGTTAATAGTTAAATTGTTACTTTTGCTAGGTCTTGATGTATGTTAGGCTTACCTAATATTAAAGACTAGGTTCCATCACGACATCCAAAGATCGAAATTTGGAGTCGTGACAAGTTACTATCAAAGTTCTAGGTTAATAGGTGTTATGAGTCATAAGCAAGTTTAGCAGAGTCTAGTAGATCATTATGGAGATGTCTTTACTTACCTTCGAGAGGCGACAAAACTATTAGAAAATTCTATTTCATAGATTCATTATCGCACAAATTTGTTGATTTTGAAATATGAGACTTGTCTTTCTATTCTCTCACAGATGGTGAGGACATGCACATTCGGATCAGATGATCAGACACATGCCCCTGGTAGAGCCGCGCGAGGCCTGGTCCAGGGCAGAGGCCGAAGAGTGGCACATGCTGCAGTCAGAGCACCTACCTGAGTAGCGATTGAGGAGCTACCAGTAGCTCCGGTTGGGGACTGGCACCTGAGGAGTTTGTTGTTACCCCGAAACTTGAGGAAACCCTAGCACAATTTTTGAGCATGTCCTGTACTCTATCTTAGGCGAGATTGATTCCCCTTGCACCAACTACATCTCAGGCTGGGGGAGCAGCTCAGACTCCCATGGCCCGTATCTCAGAGAAGCGGGTCCATATTAATCATGTCCCAGGTCTCATTCCAGCACAACTCGTTATACCGGTTCAGCCTAAGGTTAGGCCAGTGGCATCTGAGGAGAAGCAGAGGAGACTTGAAAGATTCTAGAAGTATGATCCTCCTACTTTCAATGGCACAACTACCAAGGGTGGACAGGGGTTTCTAGAGAAGTGCCACCGTATTCTTCATACAATGGATGTTGTGGAGGTGAGCGTAGTAGCTTTTACTATATTTCGGCTGTTAGGAGCAGCAAATAGGTAGTAGCACACTTAGGAGGAGGATAGGCCAGCTGATGCAACCCGACTCACTTGGGCTCAACTTTCAGAGATGCTTTTGAGAGAGTTTGTTCCCATGACCCTCTAGGATACATGGCGCACATAGTTTGAGCTCTTATGTTAGGGGACTATGTCATTGTCAGAGTATGCTATTAGATTTGGTGAGTTGTCTCGGCATGCACTTGCCTTGATTTCTACAATCAAAGAGCGAGTCTGCAGATTTATCGATGGCTCAATTATGGTCTTATATTCAACATGGCTCGAGAGTTGTAGATGGATATCCCATTTCAGTAGGTTGTAGAGATCGCTCGGAAGATGGAGGTTATGTGGGGCTAGGAGAGGGAGCACATGGAGGACAAAAGGCTTCGAGATTCTGGAGGATATAGTGATGCTCGCGCTATGGTTGCGGCCCATCATGGAAGAGGCTTTGTGAGTCGCCCAGTTCATTCAACACTTCCAGCTACTAGCAGTGCTCCAACTATTCCGAGGTCTCAGGTTACCCATTATACTCAGCCACTTTCCAGTGCACCTCCTACATGGGGTGCCTTCAGCGATCAGTCTAGCTGACTAGGACGAAGTCTGTTTCAACAGCCACATCTACCAAGATCTTATTTTAAGTGTAGTGGTACTAGAAATATCGTGAAGGACTGCCCCAGACACAAGAAAGGTGCACCACTACAGATTACACAGGCTTCACAAATTCCTAGGGGCCTATAGGGTTCACATGCCATGATTGCTACTCTAGTAGCCGCTCTACCTACACCACCAGCTAGGGGTGGATGGAGGTCAGGCGGGTAGAGATTGCCCTAGAAGGGGAGGCCATGCTCATTTCTATGTTATTTCTGGTTGGACGGAGGCGGTTGTAATCGATGTGTCATCAAAGGTATGTGTTACACCCCACGTTTCTGTACGTAAAAGTATGCCATAAGTAAATTAATGGAAGGTCAGAATTGCGATGTTACATCCCGCATTTCCGTACGATAAAGTTTTGTCGTAAGTTAATCGACGTAAGTTCAAAAATGAAATTATTTTAAGATTATAAGTATTGTACTATTTCAAACAAGTTATAAGTAAATTCGTGGAGGTGAGAGGGTGAGCGAATCAAAGAAAATGAATTTCTTCGAAATTTGATATTTTGGGGTAAAATACGGTCTAAGCTATAATACTCCGATAATTATGGATTAGTACCATACAAGGTACCACATGGCCATGATAGTAAGGTGTATAAAGTATATTAAATGTGAGTAATATTTTAAATAAATTGAGATAATTCTTAATTATGTGAATAATTGATTAATTATTAGTTAATGGAAAATTAGCAAATTAATTAAGGAGTTAATTAACAAATTCTTGGATAAGATTTCCATCCCAAAACGTGGCAGCAACATAAGAGTATGTAAGTGACTCAGATCACCTTTCTAGGAGTCACTTTGAAAGGAGTTCCTGGCTAAAGCCATAAAATGCTCTAAATCCACAAAGTATAGGAGGATGGGTAACTTTCTTTAGACAAAAGGTTAGAGGATTTCTTCAATTCAATAAAGTCAAAATCCATTTCTATGTGCATTCAAAAACGTGAATGTTTATATGTTACAAACATTTATCTCAAACGCAAGTCATATGCAAGATCGGATCTTCAACAATTCGAAGCAGCGTGAGATCTTGCAATTCTAAGAGAGTACAGTGTAAACCTTCTCAAAAATATCACACGTATTTTTCTCTACTCCAGGTATGTTAAGGTTATCTTTTTTTTTTTAGAATAATCCATACGATACAAATGAAACGAGCAAAATATGCAACTTTCATAAATGACTCTATTCATAAAAATATTAGGGATGTCTATATTCTTGATTCCCCATGTGAATTATTATATATCTTCTGTTCATGAGTCTTAGAAAAATACGTTTTTGATAAAATTTATCCGAAAGGCATATTGATTTTTTTGGCATTTCGAGAAAATCTTATTTACGTATTTCTTATGCATTTCATGCATTTATACATATATATTGATATACGCGTATATATATGTATATGGGATATGGGAAAGGCTATGGCGTTATATATGCACCACCACCTGATCAGCTGGTATACATTGATGATTTTGCCCATAGTGGCCGAGATGATATGATGGGATGCCCTCAGAGGCCTGATGATGTTATGAAACATGTACCTATGCACGACATGAAATTCATACACATATTCATAAAGCTATAATTATTTCATAATATACAGAGTTATCCAGACTTACAAGTTGAGTAATTTACTGTATATTTCTTCCACGTCTGTTATGTACTTATTTATGTTCCTTACATACCGACACATTATTCGTCCTAACGTCCCTTTTTTCCTTGGGACGCTGCGTTTCATTCCTGCAAGATCCCATGGACAGGTCAAGAGTCCTCCAAGTATGCTGTCAGCTCAACGGAAGATGTTGGTGAGCTCTATTTTCTCCGGAGTTGCTTGTTTTGTCAATATGATTTAGATGAGTATTGTTGGAATGGCGGGGCCATGTCCCGAACTTTATGTTAAGTGTGTACTCTTAGAGGATTGTAGACAGATGTCATGTATACGAATGCTTGTATGGCCTCGCTGACCTATGTTTTGAGTTTACAAATAATCATGTTGGCCTTATAGGCCCGTATATTACATGTATAAATTTTTATATCAGGTTGGGTCGTTCCACATTGAGTATTGCTCTATGTTTATTCTAGTTAGCACATGATGGTCCGTTTGGCCCATCTGCCAATGAAAATACAATAAGAAAGATACGTTATACTGGTACTCAATTAAGTAAGGTACCAGGTACTCGTTGCAACCCATAGGCTTGGGTCGTGACAGTATGGTCCCGGTTTGTCATAGGGATGCATCGGTCTTATTTGATGCGGGATCTATTTATTCTTATATGTCATCTTACTTTGCTCTGTATTTGGATATATCTCATGATTGTTTGAGTGCTCATATATATGTGTCCACACATGTGGGAGATTCTATTGTAGTGGACTGCATTTATCGGTCGTGTTTAGTCATTATTAGTGGTTATGAGACCATAATAGATCTATTGCTACTCAGTACGGTGGACTTTGACGTGATCTTGGGCATAGATTGGTCGTCATCCTATCACGCTATTCCAATGGAGGAATATATTGGACTATATTCCTACCAGAATTGTGTCCTTTCTAAAGGCATAACATATGGTCGAGAAGGGGTGTGAGGCACATCTAGCCTTTGCGAGGGATGGTAGCGCTGATACTCCTACCATTGAGTTAGTTCCCGTAGTGAGAGATTTCCTAGATGTGTTCCAAGATGAACTACTGGGCATGCCGCCCGATAGGGATATCAATTTTATTATTGACCTGGTACCTGATACTCAGTTCATTTCTATTCCACCATATCGTATGGCACCGGTAGAGTTAAAGGAGTTAAAGGAACAACTTTAGGAGTTGCTTGATTAAGGTTTCATCTTATTGAGTGTCTCGCCTTGGGGTGCTCCAGTTTTACTTGTGAAGAAGAAGGATGGTACTATAAGGATACGTATTGATTATAGGCAGCTGAACAAAGTTACAATAAATAATAGGTACCCACTACCATGCATTGATGACTTGGTTGTTCAGCTTTAGGGTGCTAGAGTGTTCTTAAATATTGATTTAAGATCAGGGTATTATCGGCTAAAAATTCAGGATTCAGATATTCCGAAAACTGCTTTCAGGACTCGGTATGGTTATAACGAGTTTCTAGTGATGTCATTTGGGCTGACCAATACCCTAACAATGTTTATGCATTTTATGAACAATGTATTCCAGCTATATCTTGATTCTTTCATCATCATATTCATTGATGACATCTTATTGTGTTCTCACAGTTGGGAAGATCATGAGAAACATTTGAGGATCGTGCTCTAGACCTTGAGAGAGAAGAAGTTATATGCAAAATTCTCCAAGTGTGAGTTTTGGCTTTATTTGATGGAGTTTTTGGGTCACGTGGTGTCTAGTGAGGGTATCAAGGTAGATTCGAAGAAGATTGAGGCAGTTCAGAGTTG
This sequence comes from Nicotiana glauca, assembly GCA_026770625.1. Classification (NCBI taxonomy): domain Eukaryota; kingdom Viridiplantae; phylum Streptophyta; class Magnoliopsida; order Solanales; family Solanaceae; genus Nicotiana; species Nicotiana glauca. Next base: position 34,699 of record MU744807.1, on the reverse strand, counting down.
GCCCAAACCATCTTCATCTATTGAGATCCGGAGTTTCCTTGGTTTGACCGAATATTATCGCTGCTTTGTAGAGGGTTTCTTATCCACCGTGGCATCTTTAACTAGATTAACCCAGAAAAGCGATCCTTTTAGATGGTATGAGGATTGTGATAAGAGCTTTTAGATGCTTAAGACTACAGTTATTACACCCCCAGTATTGGTGTTGTGTACAAGTTTGGGGTATTACATCGTCTATTGTGATGTTTCTCGTAATAGGCTTGGTGCAGTGGTGATGCAATATGGAAGGATAATTTCCTACACTTCTTGGCAGTTGAGGGTTCATGAGAAGAATTAAACTATGGATGACTTAGAGTTGGAAGCCATTGTTAATGCATTGAAGAGTGGGAGTCACTAACTGTACGGTGTTCCATGTGAGGTCTATACCGACCATCGGAATCTCCAGCATATGTTCAAGAAGAAGGACCTTAATTTGCAGTAGCGAACATAGTTAGAGTTGCTGAAAGACTATGATATCACCATACTATATCATCGGGGGAAGGCCTGTCGGTGGCCGATACGTTGAGTAGAAAGGCATACAGTGTAGGCAGTTTGACATATTTACTGGCAAGAGAGAGGCCACTAGCCATGGATGTTCAGGCTTTGGCCAATCAGTTTGTGAGACTGGATGTTTCAGAGTCTAGCCGGGTTCTTGATTGCGTGATTTATCTCTCATTTTTGTTTGAGCGCATCAGAGCGCGTCAGTATTACGACTCACATTTTCTTGTGCTTAGGGACACGATACAACACGACGATGCTAATGAGGTTTTTATTGGAGATAACGTGGTGTTGCAGATGCAGGGTTAGATATGTATTGCCCAATGTGGATGGGTTGCGTAAGTTAATCCTTGAGGAGGCCCACAGTTTGCGATATTCTATTCATCCGGTTGCCACTAAGATGTATCAGGATTTGAGACAGCACTATCGGAGGAGACGATTGAGGAATGATATAGTGGAGTATATAGCTCAAACACGACCCAAACCCGGACCCGGTCGTGATGACGCCTCTCGTGGGGACAAGGCCAGCCAACTAAACCCAATTTATCCTTTTAAAATAGTTAAAACAGTTAATAAGCAGTTTAAATATGATTTAATAATAATAATTAGTGGAAGTACAACCCAACACAGCCCAAACCGGGGTATCACAAGTCACGAGCATCTATTAGAGTGAAAATCCAACTACAAGGTCTAAAATATACAACACCGAAATGATGAACAAAAGAGAGAGAGAAACAGTGCTGTGAACGCTGGCAGTCACCTCGAATCACTCCTATAACTCTGCCTCAGATCAGCCATAACCCTCTAACGGGTGGATAGTTACATGCATCTGCACACGAGGTGCATGGAGTAAAGTGAGTACTCCAACTCAGTGAGTAATAAAGGTAAATAATAACTGAGCGGTAATAAATCACGTATGAAAAATCATCATGCTGTATAGAAGCAGTGTAAACCCTTTTTTTAGAAAACAGTGAAGCTGTGAAATCTTTAGAGAAACATCTTAGCTCAGTTTAAATCTCTTTTGAAAATCACTTTTTCAGCAGTTACGCAAATGAATGCAAAACAAATAGTGCAGATAAGCACAAAATTACATCCCTCGGGCACAACACTTAGTTATCAGATAATACTAGAAAAATAGGTAAATATTGCAAGAAGAAGCACAACAACATATAATGGCAGACAAATGAAATAAGGTAAACACATCAAACAGTACCAGTACCATTACGGCGTACAACCCGATCCATATATCGTTGCGGCATGCAACCCGAGTCATTTATCATCGACGGCGCTCACTAGGGGTATGCAGACTCCGGGAGGGGCCCCTTACGGCCCAAGCGCAATATTAAGCCATCTCGTGGCATCAAATCTAGGCCCTCGACCTCATATCAAATCAATATCTCACTGCTACGGCGTGTAGCCCGATCCAAAAGTATCCTCACAATATAGGCCCTCGACCTTACTCAATCAAAATCACATAAGCCACTAGGGTGACAGTAAAACATGATGCTCAACCCAAATATTGGTAGAAATATCATTTCAAGTGTTAAAGTCAAATAAACTTGGCTGAGTCTTAAAAACAGTGGAAAATATATGTCTGAGTTCAAGTATAAAATCAAAATAGTGAGGAAATATCAACAACAATCCCCGAAGGGTTCAAATAGCTGGCACGAAGCCCAAATATGACAATCAGCCCAAATTACGATGATGACAAGTAAATTTCAGTCAAATACGCAGTAAATTCATTAATCGGGACGGACCAAGTCACAATCCCCAACGGTGCTCTACCCCACGCTCGCTATCCGACATGCAAGTCACCTCAATATAGCGCTATGATGTGCAAATACGGAGTTTCAAACCCTCAGAATATCATTTACAATCATTACTCACCTCAAACCGGCGAAATCTCTAGCTCACGACGCCTTTGCCTCTCGAATGGGCCTCCACACGCATCGGATCTATCCAAAACCATAACGAATACGTCACAATATACTAAGGTAACAAGGCCCAAGCGAAAACAATCAAAAATCCCGAAATTGGCAAAACTCGAGCCTCAGGCCCACTTCTCGAAACTCAGAAATTTTCACATAAATAGATTCCTTATCTCCTCACGAGTTCATATATATCAAAAGTACTAAAATCGAAGTCTAAATGGCCCCTCAAATCCCCATTTAAAAGCCCCTTAAACTCAAGCCCTAATCCTCCATTTTTGCCCCTTAATTCCTTCAATTACAACCCTAAACTCATGAAATACAACCATAAAATGGAGTTTCAGGTCCAAAATTCCTTAACTTAATGAAGTCGCTTAATTTCTCTCTTCAGAATCTCTCAAAAAGCTCCAAGATTGAAGGCAACAATGGTGAAGTAACCCAAAATCGCGAGATGAAATAACATATAAGGTCTGCCCAGGCCTTTCCGCATTTGCGGTCCCAAAACCCGCTTATGCGGTTCATCTATCCGCTTCTGCGAAAATTCACTAAAGGCTCCAAACCTCTTCTGCGATCACCTAACTGCATCTGCGGCTCCGCAAATGCGAGACAGCTACCGCATCTGCGAAATTCCTTAAGTCCAGCCTGCCCGCATCTGCGGCTCCGCAGGTGCGGTTCCCTATCCACATCTGCGGTCCCAGCATTTCCCTTGCCTTTCCGCTTTTGCGATTTCCACCCGCATCTGTGACACCGCACCTGCGGTCCCCAAGCCGCAGGTGTGAAAATACCAGTAACAGCAAAACCTGAAATTGCCCAAGTCCAAATTTTTCCCCGTTAGCCATCCGAAATCACCCCGAGGTCCCCTAGACCTCAACCAACAGTTCCAACACAATCTAAAAGCTCATTCAAACTTGTTCCAATCATCAAAACACTTCAAACAACACCAAAACACTCAAATTTCATCGAATTAACGCCTAAGTTCTTCCAAAACTTCCGAAACACACATTCAATCAAAAATCCAACCAAATCACCTCCGAATAACCTGAAATTTTGCATGCACATCCCAAATCACATTGCGAAGCTACATCAACTCTCAGAATTCCATTCCGACCCTTAGATCAAAATCTCACCTATCAACCGGAAATCGCCAAAATATTAACTTCGCCAATTCAAGCCTAATTCTACACCGAAACTCAAAATGACTTCCGATCACACTCTTAAGAGACAAATCATCCCCCGAAGCTAACCGAATCATTGGAATTCATATCCGAGCCCTCTAACACATAAGTCAACATTCAGTTGACTTTTCCAAAGTAATCCTTCCTTAAAGAGACTGAGTGTCTCATTTCCTTCTAAAGTCAATCCAAGCCAACTCGATCACACAAGACACTGATAATGAAGTATAAAGAAGCAGAAAATGGGTGAAACGGAGCAGTAACCCATGAGACGACGGGTCGGGTTGTCACATCCTCCCCAACTTAAATAAACGCTCGTCCCCGAGCATACCCAGAGTTGTTCTAGAAGCCAACCAATAGCTGAATGACTTTACCATGCATATACCAGGGGGTGATCCCATGTCACCCTATCTTATATAGGTCTGATAACACCTTTTAACTAAAATTACACAATCCTACCTAGCCCATAAACCATAGAACCACATTTTCACTTCTGAAACAATCAATACGATCAAAACCTCACACCTATACTTTGAATAGACCAGAACTAGCTGTAGTAACACATGCCTGCAACCTCAAGTGCAATTATCCGATATACCACGTAACTCAAACACATGTAGCAATAACTTCCATTCACACCAGCTGCACACAACACTCGAATACCGGTAGAAACCTCTTATCAACTAAAGTCTCATTCCAACACTTCCATATACTGCCAATGATAAATGAAACACGCAATAAACCATAACCATCTCTCAGATCAGTCATCCATAAGGTTACTTCTCCTTTGGCTAGGGCCATAGCAAATTTCTCAACCGAACCTCGATATTTACCCATCAAACATTCTGACATCAAATTTGTTTGTATTCATTACAGGCCCCCAACGATCTCATCTTCTCCAACACAATTACTTTGGTGACATGACACACCAAGACAGGCTAAGGCCACAACTTGTGCAGTCTGTGCACCAATAAGCAACAATCCGAACATACTCACATCATGAAACAGACTCAAACGAAAGAGCCGTACCGCAAGCTCACCAATATCATCACATCACACGGCTGAGAACCTGTCTCACATCATAGAAATAGAACACATAAATTTGACCCACAAAGTCATATTCCACATAGCTTTGCTGCAACGCACGATCCTATCCAAATACTGCTCCACATGAAACACCTCAAGTCACTATGCTCGAAATCAACAACCATGCTCAATTGATGTTTGGAACCAAATAAAATCATTACACCCATGATGAAACAAATAACATACACCACGCAAACCCGATAGAACATAACTGGTGCGTCATTCACCGAGCAACTCCCAATTACTTTTCCGGCTCGACTTCCACTATGAAACCCCAATGGAGCCGCACCATATGTGCCCATAACCAAAAATCATAATGTCTCACAACACAAAAAGGAAACTCACAAGTCTCCCAGATTACTAGCAAGCTCAATAACGATTGAATCAACCTACCCCTCAACAATACAATTCGGGGCCAACCAAGCCGACTGAAGCTAGAACACGCATCACATTGGCCTGCCAATGAACTCATTATCAAGGAAGCCTGAAGCTGCAACTTTCACTACTATAACTCCTACCGGAGCCATACGATACGATGCCCGACACCAATCAATAGCGAACTCCACAACCTCGCCCGGCGACATGCCCGGCCACAGGAAACATATCCGAAAGTCCCTTAATACCAAAACTGAATCAGTGGTAGAAACCTATGCACTGACATCCATCACGAAGGCCCAATTAAGAAAGGCAGTCCTTCCCAGCCATTCGCTTGGTCTTCAAAATATAAACCACTCTACTATAACATAATCTGCCACACCTCGTCACTCAACCCGTGGCATTGCTGGCATAGCCCATAGCGCAGTAGTCCAGAATAACCCAACACGGAGACAACCAGCCTAAACCCCAATATCATAACCAACATCTAACATACCAAGCATCGAAAGATCCACTCGGACCTCCAAATCTCGATAGTCGCTAAACAGTGCTGATACACATAATTCACAACCACAACATAGCCTGAATATGAGAACTTCCATCTCCAAACCCACACGGCACATGAATCACTATATCCGATCCCAATTTCGCAGTCAAATGCATGCCACACCTCTAATACCCATCCATTTCACGAGAGATACACAAAAACAATTCTTCTGTGCCACCAAGCAAACTCGAATATCAGCGGTCGATCTAGCCATTAAGTGCCGCAATACTACCGAAGTGCCATCCACTTAATCATGTTACCCTTTTTCTGAACATATACTATGGTCAAATCACTTTTAATTAGAAATATCATTCCCTTAACCATCTGAGGCTACCCACTGCGTAAGAGTTTTTTAAACTTCCTTTCAGAACTAAACTGTAACTCTACACACGCAAATATCGATCCTCCACTACATACCACATATACCATACCATCATAGTATAGCATAAAAACTTCATCTCCCTTCCGAGCCATAGAAATCTACGTACTCAACTAGTCAAGAACTTTCCATTGGACCCATCTAGAATAAAAATCACTACACATCCCATGCTCCGCATGCCCATAGAAAATATACATCTCCAAACCGCGGTAAAAACTATCAAGAACTCTCCGAATTCCCTTTTCATAAATCAGACCTGCCAGGACTGAATCCTTCTAACTCGACCAAGCTAAGCAAGCCATAAAAACCCAAGAGCATTGCTGCAAAATACTTGTAGGAGCTCATTACCTCGAACACGCACAAGGAGTTAATCATATCCTTACCATACTGATTCGGTCTACTATCAAGCTATTCCATCTATCTAATTTCCCCCTCTGATTCATTTTCAACTTGATATTCCCTCTTGCTGTAGTACCACAATTCCTCAACCCAAGCTCACTACACGAGACCCAAGCACAAGACCACACTGTCTAAGACCCATAAGCCGCTAAATACTCTCTCAAATATTCCTAGAAACACCATATTCCAGAATACTTTACTCTAAAGAACTTCATACGAATCTAAATCCGTCACCTTTACTTTCCAGATACTGATACATAGAATCCCATAATTAACATAAAAATACCACAAGTCTTGACCTCTTCCAATGATAACACAGTCTCTAACCACATGCACAACCTTAAAATACCCTATTGTTCCCTGTAGAATTTTGAACACATTAGAACCATTCTCGAAAGTCATTCACTCTTATTCAAACTGCAAATTACCTGACCTAACGAATAGAACCATCCATGCCTCATTGGCACTCCGAAACCGCAAAATGAGATCCTTATCCCAATACAACCAAGCAACTTCCTGCTCTATGCACCGATCATTCTTTACCAACAATAACTCTAGACATTCCGTGATTCTCATACCCTATGAAGCATAATATAACCTTTGCCAATATTTTCCTTTTCTCGAGCCATAGCTAATTCACTCGCACGCCTCAAATTGGAACCAACATAGCACCTAACCGTGTAATCAACTGCTCACAGCAGACTCCCCTACTTGGCTCAAAGCCATAGATCTTGATACACTCAATAACTCATAACACTTTTACTTTATTGATGCCACAATACCATAGTGAGATTAAACTCAAATCATTTGTAAGCTTGTGAAAACACAATTTATCTAGTACTGTAAATCTTCTACGATTCTCGCATTCATCCCCGCAACAGTTAAACCCACTCTCTTAAGCGACCCAAAATTTCAAATTTCAACACGTACTTTTCACTTACACATGAGATCTTCAAACATACACATACGGATCACACCACCTGCTTCGCCTCAATCTAACAGTTCTGTATACCTTCCACCGTCATACACATTACACAGTCATTTAGTCTTCCTGGGTCTGAACTCATACCGCAACATGAAATGAACTTCACTCCCCAACTAGGAGATACGAAAAGATTCTTCACGCGCCCATAACTCGGGCTACACATAAAATCACTATACAAATCAAATACTTAATAGTTCATCTATCATACATCAGACTTCCTTGTCACTACCAAGTCATATAGATACATCTAGCAGTACTAACATACTCATCACATAGCTATCCAACCGTCATTCCCACTAATAGGGATAATACCGAACATATAAGTTCAAAACACTTGGTCACACAATCAGCACCTCGGTGCTCAAGCCATAGGCAAATATCCGGCCTCAAGTCTTTCAGACTGGCCCAACATCAGCTCACAGAGATCACATCTCGCGCCTCGATTAAGGAATCACAAGCCATCAAGGCACATCTGATACTGAGCGCTCATGCACGCATACAAACGCAAGGAAGAAATTTCAAAAGTTTCTTTTCAAGCTGAATCAAGGACGCACGATAAAAATTCAAGAATGTGAAGTTTTCCTAAAGGTTCTGCAGCCTCTCGAGGATAAATACAGACGTCTCCGTACCGATTCACAAGACTCTACTAAACCTGCTTATGACTCGTGAGACCTAGTAACCTAGGCCGTGGTACCAACTTGTCATGACCCAAACCCGGACCCGGTCGTGATGGCCCCTCTCGTAGGGACAAGGCCAACCAACTAAACCCAATTCATCCTTTTAAAATAGTTAAAACAGTTCATAAGCAGTTTAAATATGATTTAATGATAATAATTAGCGGAAGTACAAACCGACACAGCGCAAACCGGGGTATCACAAGTCACGAGTATCTATTAGAGTGAAAATCAAACTACAAGGTCTAAAATATACAACACCGAAATGATGAACAAAAGAGAGAGAGAAACAGTGCTGCGAACGCTGGCAGTCACCTCGAATCACTCCTATAACTTTGCCTCTGATCAACCATAACTCGCTAACGGGTGGATAGTTACCTGCATCTGCACACGAGGTGCAGGGAGTAAAGTGAGTACTCCAAATCAGTGAGTAATAAAGGTAAATAATAACTGAGCGGTAAAAAATCACGTATGATAAATCATTATGCTATATAGAAGCAGTGCAAACCCTTTTTTTAGAAAACAGTGAAGCTGTTAAATCTTTAGAGAAACATCTTAGCTCAGTTTAAACCTCTTTTGAAAATGACTTAGTAGTTACGCAAATGAATGCAAAACAAATAGTGCAGATAAGCACATAATTCCGTCCCTTGGGCACAACACTTAGTTATCAGATAATACCAGAATAACAGGTAAATATTGCAAGAAGAAGCACAACAACATATAATGGCAGACAAATGAAATAAGGTAAACACATCAAACAGTACCGGTACCACTGCGGCGCGCAGCCCGATCCACATATCGCTGTGGCGTGCAGCCCGATCCATATATCATTGACGGCGCTCACTGGGGGTGTGCAGACTCTGGGAGGGGCCCCTTATGGCCCAAGCACAATATGAAGCCATCTCGTGGCATGAAATATAGGCCCTCGACATCATATCAAATCAGTATCTCACTGCTGCGGCGTGCAGCCCAATCCAAAAGTATCCTCACAATACAGGACCGCGGCCTTACTCAGTCAAAATCACATAAGCCACTAGGGCGACAGTAAAACATGATGCTAAGCCCAAATATTGTTAGAAATATCATTTCAACTGTTAAAGTAAAATAAACTTGGGTGAGGCTTAAAAATAGTGGAAAATACATGACTGAGTTCAAGTATAAAATCAAAACGATGAGGAAATATCAACAACAATCCCTGAAGGGTTCAAATAGCTGGCACGAAGCCCAAATATGGCAATCAGCCCAAATTGTGATGATGACCAGTAAATTTCAGTCAAATACGCAGTAAATTCATTAATCGGGACGGACCAAGTCACAATCCCCAATGGTGTTCTACCCCACGCTCGCTATCCGGCGTGCAAGTCACCTCAATATAGCACTACGATGTGCAAATACGGGGTTTCAAACCCTCAGAATATCATTTACAATCATTACTCACCTCGAGCCGGTGAAATCTCTAGCTCACAATGCCTTTGCCCCTCGAATCGGCCTCCACGCACGTCGGATCAATCCAATACTGGAACGAATACGTCACAATATACTAAGGGAACAAGGCCCAAGCAAAAGCAATCGAAAAACATTAAAAATCCCGAAATTGGCAAAACCCGAGCCCTGGACCCACTTCTCAAAACTCAGAAATTTTTACATCAATAGATTCCTTATCTCCTCACGAGTTGATACATATCAAAAATACTAAAATCGGAGTCCAAATGACCCCTTAAATCCCCATTTAAAGGCCCCTTAAACTCAAGCCCTAATCCTTCATTTTTGCTCTTTAATTCCTTCAATTACAAACCTAAACTCATGAAATACAACAATAGAATGGAGTTTTAGGTGCAAAATTCCTTACATTAATGAAGTCTCTTGATTTCTCTCTTTAGAATCGCCCAAAAGGCTCCAAGGTTGAAGGCAACAATGGTGAAGTAACCCAAAATTGCGAGATGAAATAACATATAAGGTCTGCCCAGGCCTTTCCACATTCGCGGTCCCAAAATCCGCTTCAGCGGTTGATCCATCCACTTCTGCAAAAATTCACTAAAGGCTCCAAACTGCTTCTGCGATCACCTAACCGCATCTGCGGCTCCGCAGGTGCGAGACACCTACCGCATCTGCGAAATTCCTTAAGTCCAGCCTGACCGCATCTGCGGTCCTATAGTCACATCTGCGACTTCGAAGGTGCGGTTTCCTATCCACATTTATGGTCCTACCATTTCCCTTGCCTTTCTTCTTTTGCGACTTCCACCCCGCATCTGCGACACTGCACCTGCGGTCCCCAAGCCACAGGTGCAAAAATACTAGCAACAGCAAAACCTGAAATTGCCCAAGTCCAAAGTTTTCCCCGTTAGCCATCCGAAATCACCCTGAGGCCCCAGACCTTAACCAATAGTTCCAACACACCCTAAAAATTCATTCAAACTTGTTCTAATCATCAAAACACTTCAAACAACACCAAAACCATCAAATTTCATTGAATTAAAGTCTAAGTTCTTCCTAAACTTCTGAAACACGCATTCGATAAAAAACTCAACCAAATCACCTCCGAATAACCTGAAATTTTGCACGCATATCCCAAATCACATAACGAAGCTACATCAACTCTCGGAATTCCATTCCGACCCTCAGATCAAAATTTCTCCTATCAACTGAAAATTGCCAAAATACTAACTTCGCCAATTCAAGCCTAATTCTACACCGGACCTCTAAAATCACTTTCGATCACACTCCTAAGTCACAAATCATCCTCCAAAGCTAACCGAATCATCGAAATTCATATCCGAGCCCTCTAATACACAAATCAACATCCAATTGAATTTTCTAAACTAAGCCTTCCTTAAAGAGACTAAGTGTCTTATTTCCTTCTAAAATCAATCCAAGACAACTCGATCACACAAGACACTGATAACGAAGCATAAAAAAGCAGAAAATGGGGGAAATAGAGTGGTAAACCATGAGACAACAAGTCGGGTCGTCACAAGCTCGGTGTTTGAACTTTTAATAGGTGAAGTATGAGCATAAGAGGCTAGACGATTTACTTTAGAGACTTGAGATTCCCGAGTGAAAGTGGGAGTGTATTACCATGTCGTATGTGGATAGGCTGACCAAGTCGGCACATTTCATTCCAGTGGTAGCTACATAATTTTCATAGCAGCTGGCTTAGATCTATATTCGGGAGATTGTTTGTCTCCATGGTATGCCGGTGTCATTATCTTCTATTGAGGCATGCAGTTCACATCACATTTTTGGAGAGCTGTGCAGCTTGAGTTAAGCACACGGGTCGAGTTGATTATAACATTTCACCCCTAGACAATTCAGATCTTGGAAGATATGCTACGTGTTTGTTTTATGGATTTTGAGGTTTAGTGGGATAAGTTTTTATAGTTGATAGAGTTTGCCTAAAACAACAGCTGCCAATTGAGTATTTAGATGGCTCCTTCTGAGGCCCTATATAGGAGACATTTTCGTTCTCCAGTTGGTAGGTTTAAGCGTAGTGAGGCTAGGTTTTTGGGAACTGATTTTGTTTGGGATGCCTTGGAGAAAGTCAAGTTGATTCATGATCAGCTTCGTACAGCACAATCTAGACAAAATAGTTGTGCTGATTGGAGGGCTCATGATGTAGCATTTATTGTGAGAGATAGGGTTTTGCTTCAGGTTTTACCCATGAAGGGTGTGATGAGGTTCGAGTAGAAGTTCAAGTTGAGCCCTAGGTATATTGATCCTTTTGAGATACTTGAGAGCATTGAGAGATGGCCTACAGACTTGCATTGCCACACAACTTATTAGCAGTTCACCCGGTATTCCATGATTCCGTACTCCGGAAGTATTATGGTGATCCATCATTTGTATTAGATTTATTAGCCCAATTGGACAAAGATTTAACTTATGTTGAGGAGCCGGTGGCTATCTTTAACAGGCAGGTCTGGAAGTTGAGGGCAAAGAACATTACTTCAGTGAAGGTTCAATGGAGGGGTCATCTGGTCGAGGAGGCAACCCGGGAGACTGAGCACAACATGCAGACTTGATATCCTCACTTTTCTCATCACTTCAAGTATGTCACTGTGCACGTTTAAGGGCAAATATTTGTTTTAATAGGGGAAGATTGTAACGGTCCGGTTGGTCATTTTGTTTATGTGAAACCCATTTCTCCTTTTGATGCTTCACACATGTGTATTTGTGATTTTATGACTTTCGCGGTTGGTTGGTTTCATACCGGGAAGGTTTTGGATTTATTTAGACCCTTTGGTTCTTGGGTTAGAAGCCTAAGTTGGAAATGTTGACCAAACTTTGACTTTTGTGAACACGAACCTAGAACCATGTTTTGATGGCTTCGGTGGGTTCGTATTGTGATTTTGTTCTTAGGAATATGCCCAGAATAGAATTTGGAGGTCCTTATGTTGATTTGACTAATTTTACCGAAATTGGCAATTTAAGGATTAGAAGTTTTTCCATGTTTGACTGTTTAGTTGACTTTTGACTATCAGGTTCAGAATTTTTTTTGGGACTTGGAATAGTCCATTTTGCTAATTGAAACTTGTCTGTAAAATTTGGTGTGATTTGGAGTTGGTTTGATAGGTTTCAGACGCTTGGTTGCAATTCTAGAGGTTCTTGAGTTTTCTTTTGAAATCCTTGCGTTTTGGTGTCAGATTCATAGTTCTAGATGTTATATTTGTGTTTTGATTGCGTGAGCAAGTTTGTATGATTTTTTTAGACTTGTGTGGATGTTCGGTTTCGGGCGATGAGGGCACGAGTGAGTTTTGGACGCATTTCAGAAAGGTTTGGACCCAATTACTGGTTGCTGGTGTGCTGATGTTTCAGTTGTCGCAATTGTGAACACCTTCATCGCAATTGGATCTTAGAAGGGGGTCTCAGGTGTCATATATGCGATGCTTGGATCGCAATTTCTAAGTAGTGCCTGGGCTGGGTACACTCATATTTGCGTTGGGAAATGCTAAGCCAATGTCATATTTACGACTTCCCCCTTAGGTTATCAGTAGCCGCAATTGTAAGGCTTTCTTCACAACTGCGAACCCAGTGGTGCATCTACAACTGAATAAAGGGCAGGAAAGTCTGGATTTCATCACATTTCTCTCAACTTAGAATCCTATACATGGGAGGTGATATGGAATGGTAATTTTCACCTATAACCATTGGGTAAGTAGTTTTAATCAATTTCCAAAATATTTCGTGATCATATATGAGATTTAACATCAAATTTATGAGAATTAAAGAGAAATTTTGAGGATCTTTGTCTAAGTTTTGAAAAATAAAAATTTAGTATTTGAGACTTGAATTGGACTCGGTTTTTAAAATAAAACACATACATAGACTCGTGGGGTTATGGGTAGTCAAGATCTACCCTTGGGATCGAGTTTTTTAACGACCTGGTTTTGAGTATTTTAGCCCCGTTCCCCTATTTACTGCCTCTTCTACGTTATATTATGGTTATGTGAGTTGCCAGGATAGTTGGTTTGGTTTCGTGTGAGTTTTAGAGTGAAATGGGACATTTAGTCCCAAAGTTGGAAGCTTAAGTTGAAAGAGTTCATCGAAGTTTGACTTTTTTATAGACGACTACATAATGGAGTTTTGATGGTTTTAGTAGCTTCGTATGGTGATTTTGGACTTAGGAGAATGTTCATGTATTTATTTGGAGGTCTGTAGGTCGTTTTGGCTTGAATTGGAAAAAGTTGGAAAGTTAAAGGTTTGGAAGATTGAGAAGTTTGACCAAGAGTTAACTTTATTAATATTGGTGTCGGATTCCGATTTTGGGAGTTGGAATAGGTACGCTGTGTCTATAACTTGTATGCAAAATTTGAGGTCAATCAGAGTTGGTTTGGTATGAATCGACATTAGTTTTGGAAGTTGGATGTTCATGGTTTCAATAGGTTTGAATTGGGTTGTGATTCGTACAATGAATGTTGTTTCATGTAATTTTAGGCCTCGAGTAGGTTCGTTATGTGCTTTGGAACTTGATGTCATGTTTGGACGGGGTCTCAAATGTGATTCACATTGAATCTAGAACTATTTGGACTTGGTTGATTGTTGAAACACTGCAGTGTCTGGTGCAATCAGACTTGCGCACTTTGGGCCGCAAGTGAGGCCTCACAGCTGCAGAAGCGAGGTTTCGACAGGAGCATTGGCTCCGCAGGTGCTGAGTGTGGCGCACATATGCGCATACGCACAAGCGGAGAAGACACTGCAGCTGTGGTGTCCCGACCCAAATTCTATAATAGATCGGGATGGCGCCCAACACCATTGTTAGGCAAGTCAACACTGATCAACTAGTAAATTCTCATTTTTATTAAACAATCACAACAAAAAACTTCGCTTAAATTTAAAGCATTTGATAAAAAATGGATTTTAAGGTAAGCAAAACGAAACAACGAGGAGAAATCATGACTAGAGAAATACAACCCAAAAATCAAGTCTATAAATATGTGCCAAGATCTAGTGTTACAAGTTTGTGGGCAACTAGCAGAATATACAAAAGATTACTATCCCACTCTGAAGTAGAATAGACAGGTATAAACAAAAGAGAAACTCCGTCATGTTGCTGAACGGCTCGAAAGGAGGGGTAGCTCACTGTCAACTCTCAGTCCAAGATCAAGTATGCGCGCCGGGAGGGTAACTAGATGCACCTGCCTTAGATCCTGTACAATTAAGTACAAAAGGGAAGTATGAGTACATAACCAATATGTACCCAGTAAGTATCCAGTCTAACCTCGAAGAAGTTGTGACGTGGTCGACTTGACACTTACTAGGGTTAACAATAATATAATTAAGGTGTTATGCTAAGCGTGGATATCATGAATAATAATGATAGTTTAATAGAAGGAAGTGTTGAGTTTTTCTTTCATCAATATGATTTCAATTTCAGTTATATCATTTAAACACTTACATTTCAAGGCATTTAAGCGGTATGAATCACAGAGAACTCCAAATAATTAACATGCAAAATTATGCCGAGGTCGTACGGGCCGGTCCAAAATTATATTAAAATATGTACTGCCGGAGGATCGAACAACGCGAACCATATATGCATCTATTTACTACCAAGGCGCTCGACCCGATCCAAAAATAATAATTTATTTCCAAGAAAGTGCACATTGCCCATCTACAGTCAAGTATTTCATACAAATAGTGAGTATAACCTTCTATAATTATTTTACCAATTTCCAGTATGACTTAAGTGATTATAATAGCAAGTAAGGATGCAAGCATTTCAAATATAGCATGATACGTATCCTAAATTATCCGGACAATAACATAATAGTAGCTATGTACGAGCTCTCGTCACCATGTACGTAGCCCCCACATATAGGTACATACATTTATTTAATTAACCTATGAGATTAATTCCCTCTTACAAGGTTATAAAGGAGACTTACCTCGTCTCAAATCCTACTTCCCAACTCAATAACGCGCCCAAAACTCCAAATTTGACGGCAAAGGACTCGAAACTAGTCAAACATTACACAAACTAATCAATCTACGCTCAAAAGTTCATAATTCTACCATTTAAATGATCACCCAACCTAAATTGAAAGATTCCTAAAATTCACCCCCGGGTCCACATGCTTGGATTTCCGAAACTTTTAAAGGAAGTTGTTACCCATAACCTTAGGAATACAAATATACGATTTATACTAAATTTCATAACAAATTCGTGGTTAAATCTCATTTTTTCAAAGCCCTACGTTTTCACCTAAACCTTTGATTTTCCCTAATTTTTACATGTTAATCTGCCCCAAATCTATATATTTAACTCATGTTATCTAGAAATTACTTACCTCAAAATGCTAGGTGAAAACCCTCTTCCAAAAGCTCCAAAAGCTATCCCTCCAAAACGTGGCAGCTAGCCACCTTATAAAGAAATGACTAAGGATCATCCCTTGATTGGGTGTCATATTCTTGCCAATTCAAAGAATTTTCCATACAAACAAATATAATGAGAAGTAAGGTCATTAGCATGCTGGTGAGTTCCAACAACTTCATTCTCAAGAACACTACAATCAGAATATATTAATCATTCCTACACTTAGAACTTAGTCATGAATTGTCAATTTAAAAGCACTACAAAATCCAACGTTAGCCATTTTTTTCAACCAAAATGCTTACAATCAGAACGATTAGCAATCTAAACGTATTTCAACCAGAATCCACGAGAATTAGTTGCAGCTTAACAACATAAAAATTTTGGCGGTTCTAAATGAGTACGGTGCAATCTTTTCCAAGAATATCAGAGGAATTTTTTCCTACTCCAGGTATGTTAAGACTATCCCTTCTTTCTTTTGGCATGATCCAAATTATACAGAAGAAACGAGCAAACGCACAAGTTTCCTAAGAGATTCTATTCATAGAAATACTAAGGGTCTCTGTTTTCTTGATTCCCCATGTGACATATATCTTCTTGTTTACTTTGAAAATAGTAATAACAATTCAATTTGATTGAGTGGTTCTAAAAATACGTGATCTATTTTTATGCTAGTTGTTAGTCAATGGATCTAAGTAAAAGATTAGAAAGCAAGATTATAGCTTAGAGATAATGTGATAACAGAACCGAACGGCTGGAGATCGGGGCATCGAGCTGTCGTATATGAGGCCTCGGGGTCGAGTTGGGTGACAGTCTTAGAGCGATCGAGGGAGGACTAACACTTATGAAATCTACGATGACGACTCTTTATAATCAATGATAAATAATAAATTATGAACAATAAATAGAACATAATGCATATAAGCAATAAATAGATATAATGAGTTCAAGAGAATATATTAGAGAGATGTTCTTGTATATTTAATATTGAGTATTAGATCGTACAAAATGATAAGGATCCACTTTATATATGATAGGGAATCCCAACATAGTACAAATGCATTAATTACAAAGATATGAGCATGGTACAACCATTTGATGCCTTGATTTGTTTTTTAACTAGTCCACTAGACATTGTTAGCTCTATTTACGCGCCTTAGGAAATCCACACTTTCTCACCATAACCATTGGTTTGTGCTGCCCTGAGGTCGAGTGTCGATAGCCCTCATAGGATGAACCTCGACCATAGTCTCGAGCCTTTGAGACATGCTTACGAGGCGTCATGACGGAAAATTTGACCCTATAATTTTACGGTATATAGATAATCCTCACTTTTCATAGAACAAAACGATAAGAAACGACTTTGATATCCATATCTTCGAACTTCCCGCGATGATGTCATACTTATGATATAAGCCTTTGTGATAACTGAAGCGTCCCATCGGTTAATCTTTCCGAAATCATTCAATGCACTGCTAAATCTTATCCTTCAAAGCGATAATATCGCCGCCAGTTTAGTTCCCAAAAATGCATTGATTGCGCCTGCCGATACGTCTTTCAAAGACATTGATGGCACCGTCGGTTACACTGCCACCCTCTATAAATGTAAGCCTCCTGGAACAAAATTCTTTATTCAAGTGTTCCCCAATAGCATTTCACCCCTTTCTTCTCTTCATCCTCATCCATTGTTATCTCCCATGTTTGAGGCCCGCTGCCTTAAGGTTACATGGCGGCGTTCTCATTAGCCACGCCATGGCCTTTTTCCAGGGCTTTCCCTTACCGAGCGAGATTGCACTGGCTTCTTGTTGTTGTTGTTGATGTCGTTGTTGGCTCGAGGCAATGAGATATGGGGGCTGATTTTTTCTGACTCAGAAAGATATTTGGACTCTACACCGCTGCTCAGGAGGATGTTTGGACTATACACCTCTGCTGACCTCCCTACTCTGGCCTGGTATGGCACTTTATCCCTTTTGCTTTTCATGGGGTGAAGTCGCACTACCAGCCACTAACTTGTACGAAACAATGATCCAAGAAGTGGACTCAAAGTAGCCGTGCTGATAAGGCTAACGCTCGCCTAGTCTTCTATCAGGCCGTGGTTTTCTTCGTCTGGTAAAAGCTTTTGCTCTTTGGCGGGCTACGACTTTTTCTTCATCTTTTTCTGCTTCTTCTGCATCACTTCCTCTTTTTCATCTTCTCCCTTGAAGATGACGTTTTATAAGATCGAGATGAGGCCTCCGAGGAGATGGTGCTCGAAGATACTGCCGCCGAAGATGCACCCCCGAAAATAGACTAGAATCTTGGATTATATTATAAATATACTTTTTTGCTTCGTTGTTTCTGTGTAAGGACCCCTCATGGACTTTTGTAATTATATGTAAGGATCCCTCGAGGGATTTTGTAATCATGGTTTATTAATACAAGGATATTTCTTCGACTTGTCTCAAATTTATGTTGAATTCCCTCATTATTTGCGTCTGTGAAAAATATGAGCCTGTGACTTTACAGGTTGGCCCGAATATCGGATCAGGGCGTGGGTATTCCCTTGGTTCTTGATTTTCTGATTTGATTTTCCCTGAAACACTTTTTCATCTCTCGGACCAAGCCTGGATTAATCCGGTACAGAGTTAGGCTACCGAAATCGGCGACTTTGAATTGAGTGAGAATGAGGCCTCGATTCTTAGAACCGACTTAGCTTCATTTAGATCCCGTTGGTAGTTCCCTAGGGAGAATTTTCTCGAGTGTCTGGGAATAAAGATAGCCCTAGGATTTTCACGGATAATACCCGAGTGAGATTTAGCCTAAGTTCGGGTGGCCCGAAAAAACTTGATTTGAACGTAGCATGAAGGTGGCCCTAGGACTTCATCAGTAAATTTTGAGTGCAAACTAGCTCGAGCTCGGGTGGCTCGATGACCGAGGAATTGGGTTGTTAGAAACTATGCGTCCACCAAACTGTATAGAGAACCAGGTTCTCTATGAGTTTTCACTAAAAATACTAATGAACCAAGCTGTAAAGCGATCTGGTCCTATATTAGTTCCCATAGTGCTAACTACTGAACCAGTATGTAAGTGAGGCACAAGATAAGTTCTTACTGTATAGAGAACCAAATTCTCTACCAGCTCCCACTGTAAGCAACAGACTGTGAAAGAAACCAATATACGGAATCAGGTTCTCTAATTGTTACCACAGTAGCTCTGCAGTAAGTACAGAACACAAAGGATTTTTATGTGGAAAATCCCAACTCAAGGGGACAAAAACTACGACCTACACTTGTAGGCTTTGAAATTCACTAACTTGTAAACCCCTATTACAATCCACTTTGTAATGACCCTATTACAAAGGATTTAGCTCAACTAACTTGTGGTACTCTCACCACAAGCCACTTTGTTACTCTCTAGTTACAAAGACTTTGACTAACTTCTGATACTCTCACCACAAGCCACTTTGTAATAACTCTATTACAAATATTTCAATCATCTAACTTGTAAGAACACTATGACAAGCCACTTTATAACTCTCTAGTTACAAAGACTTTAACTTATGACTAAACCTAGTCACAACATAAATTGGAGAAGTTTATGGATTTTGGGTTTCCTAAACAAAACTTCTAAAAAGAAAGATAGGAGTTACAATGAAGAACAAATAACAAAGACTCAACAAACCTAAGGACTTAAGATATCTTCAATCTTGGATCCGGTCCTTGAGGTTGAAGCAACTTTGTTCTTGAGAGAGGTTGTTCTTGCACTTGAGAGAATATTTTCGTTTCTGATTTTGCAAGTCTTAGGGATGTCTTTTTCCTTGCACCAGGTTTATATAACAAAAGGCATCACCTTAGTGATGTCAAATCTTGGTTAGTACATGCCTCTTCTCAATGGGAAGTGACTGCTGCACTATCTGCTGAACTGTTGCGTGTAGAGTCGCAGGCAATCACTTTCTATAGTGGCTTTCCAGCTGTACAATTGACTTATACTTATGTCAAGGGAACACCAAGATATCAGGTCCCTAATCTGGTTCATGTGAATCTAAAGGCACACTGCCCAAATTATTTTGAGTTGATTAACTTGAATGATAGTACCAGGCATGCTTCAGGTCCTTTATCTGGTTCTCTCATGAAGTAAGTTATTTTACCTTCCTTGATTGTATTTATACGTGTGTGACGACACTTATAAAGATGTAAGCAAGGTAGGTAAAAAGACTTCCATAGAAAGTTGACTACTGCACTGTTCCTATGCAGTGGCGTGTGCAGGCAGCAACTTTCCTGCTGGAGAGTTGACTTTATACAGTCTCCTTAGGAACTGGTAGGAACCTATTTTCTCAACTGTTCCTTCCACTCTGAAGAGTTGAGTTGTATCCTACGCTGGATCCCAACCTGGAACTTTGTGATCTCGAGGTCTTGTAAATGTGTAACATGTTCTTTATCTGGTTCAGCATGGTAAGTTTGTTAGGTTATCAAAAGAAAAAGTAAAGTCCCTATGCCCAAGGTACTTGTAACCTATCAATTTCTTCCCTTTTTGATGACGACAAACTTAGAATTGATCTCCTCCCCTGTCGACGCCCCCTTTTTCTAAGGCGAAATCGGGTTTACGATATTTAGGAGGACAAGTCGTTCCCTTTTGGGATTTGGGTTTTTTGGAATTGAAGAGTCGCTACCTAATGATTAAAGTGCATTAGGATACTAGGAAGGGGTTTGAGTTTGAAGAACCAGAGTTCGGGTAAGTAGGGAGGGTAGAAATTTATAAAAAAGATTTGAATAGTTTTACGAGAAGAGATGAAATCAAATAAAGGGAGAGGGGTCCTAGGTTTATGATTAATATGGATCATATGAATGCAATATTCAGTAATCGCTCCTCAGAAAAGGGGCTACATGAAATATTAGTGCATCGGTCATCATCTCCAAATTTTACCCTTCCCACCCCGTAAAGGTTATTAAAAGCGTGAGTTGGTCACGAATACTTATTGCGTGCTATTACCCGTCCCGTTCTATAAGTCTTAGACGGTATTTAGGACCACTATTCCTATGTGGTAAGGACTAGACTTAACCCTAAGGTTTAAAGGCTAAAATGCTAAGCGATATACATAACAAATAGGACTGTATATAAGGGAACATACAAAGACAAATAAAGGCTCACAGATCCCTCCTCAAGTGAACACATAATTAGCACGTCTCAAACACATTCAAGGTCTCAAAGATAGGAGTTCTTACAAAAGGAAGAGGTAACAGCAGTTGAGTCAGTGAAAAGAACCGTTAAAGCATGGTTTAAAATGAAGTAGTAATAGTAGCTTAACGAGGTGCGGGGCAAGTAAAAATAGCGATTTTAGGCAGAGAATGGTAATCCGGTAGTTTGAAAATATAAGAAATCAGAAACTCAGTGAGAGTAAATAGATGCACCATTTTAAAATTGTTTCCATATAGAGTAGGGTTTTTAATAAAACAAAGTGAACTTCAGAGAGTCAAAGCAGGAATGGAAGCAGCAGAGTTCAAAATTAAAAGAGGCTGGTTAGTCTTAAACTAGTAACAACACGATTAATCGATTTTGATCAGGCCCAAAGTTTTCCTAGACGTCGTATGCATTATCTGATTATCTTAAAGAGTGGACATGCATATTTGATTCTGATTTTTCTAAGGTACGCATGATAAGGTACTTGCAGAAGCATTTTAAACCACGTAGCCATATTTTAGCAAGCTTATTAGACTAACATGCTAATTAACCACTTGAATTCGAACAGATAAGAAGTCCCAAGGACAAGATATCTAATGCACATAGAAGTACCTAAAACATAGTTTCTAATATGCCAATGCAGTAATAATAGTTTATTTGGCTTGTTATCAATTGATTAGAATTATGAAGTGAGTGCAATAACATACTAAGAGTGAAAGACCTAAAACATGATTTCTAACATATTAAATGCATGTCCTAAGCAGGTTATCTATTGCGCAAATAGGTAAATAAAAACCTATAAACATGTTTTCTACCCATTATTTAAACTAAGCATGCATACCCTCCCATATTCTCTATTCAGCCCCAATCGTTCGTTTACAAATTATTACAAACCAATAATGTCCGAATTACAGTAATAAAGAACAAAAAATAAGAAATTATTCTATAGGGAGCCTTCGATCAGGCCTAGTCTTCCAACCTCACTCCTTTCGAGTTTCACAGCCTTTGCCATGGTCTGGGTGCGGCAAAGCTCCCTAGGGCCCCATTGGGTCCCTGGCCAATATCAGCACCCAACAACTTAACAGAATGTGGGACAGGTGCAGTGTGGGATTACTAGGCTTGTGTGTCAAAGTCCAGTGAGTACTCAAAGGTACCCAAAGCAATGCTCACACGAAGGGGGTAGAACCTATTCTCTAAGAGTAGTGTGAAGTGCAGGAAGGAGAGGAAAATTGGTAATTTAAAGAGTTTGCACAGAGTGGGAGAGTTGCACACAAGGATAATGGGCAAAAGGGACAAATAGATCACATAAACACCACCAAAGGATACAGAGACTTAAGACAAACTTACTAAGCATGGGTACACAAAATCAAAAGAGTTTAAAGAGACTTTTAAATAGTCAGGTTTATACATAAAAGTAAATAGTAGCAGCATATAGTCGTAACATGTAAGATTAGGAACAAGCAGTAGTCATGAGCATACAAGCATCAACAGGCAAACCAAGAATCAATCAAATGTTGCACATCAGAAGCATAAGTAGAAAACAATTAGGAATAACCACATTGGTTTGGAGCATGGAATTTAATCAGAACATACCAGTAATAAGAGAACAACAGCTGAATGCAAAAGCCAAGTATAAGCACAATATTAGCCCTAGCTTTTCAGCTGGTTAATGACAGTCAAGAATAGGGAGCAATGACAGCACAAGAGAGATAAGAGAGAAATAGCACAAAAGAGAGAGCAATGTGATTGATGTGTGTATTTGTGATATGCAATGTGTTCGTTCTTATTTAAAAGATAATGAGGGGGTACTTATAGTAATGAATACGAGTAAACAAACAAGATAGCAGTCCCTAATTAAGGAACTGTCATCAATCATAATCCAATCAGTACATGGACTCCCCTTTAATTAAGGAATCAAAATCAAACGGTAATAAACAGTCATTTAAAAAGAAAGAAATCACAAAGCATGGTATGATCACATAAGGAAATAGAACAACATAAAACATGCAATAAAGACTAGGTACACGATACTCTAAATAGGGAAATAGGTCAGGCTAATCAATCAGCATATTCATGCACACATATAGGGCAAAATACGACTTTAATTCTGGAAAATAGTTTTCAGAATAATAAACGAGATTGAATACCTAGGAAATCAGTATTAATCAAGGAAATTATGCCACAAATTAAGGAAGCAATTCGAAATCAATACTAAACCATAAGAAAAATATGTAGAATCACAATATATGGCAAGTATCACAGCCTCAAAGAGGGATTGCAATAATCAGTATAAAATCACCATGTAAAACAATCAGAGAAACCTTAAGAGAAGGTCACAGAATGGTAGGGGGATGAAACACTAGAAACAAAATTAAAGCAAAGAGCACGGAACTCAGAGAAGAACTCAGAAGAACACACAATCAAGCAAATAATACAAACACAAACATATAAAGCTAGGGTTTCATCATACTTAAGCAAAAATGTTGAGAAATAGTACTGAGAATCACGAATTAGTACTCAGAATCATAAAATAAAGTGATTTCGGAAAGGGGTTCAGAAACCCTAGTTTCAAAAAGGGAACAAAAATGTTTAAAACTTGAGCAATCGTAAAGATCGAGTAGAGAGTGGTGCAAAACATAAAGGCGTGAGATAAAAATTGTTAAAAATATAGAGATTCAAGAGATTTGGGTCAAGATTAGGGTTTCATAAGAAACCATTGAGAGAAATAAGAGAAACTTGGCTGTGAAACTTTAGGAATAATAGTGCTTGCAGCACCATCAGACCAAAACTCATCGGAGAAAGGCCGGAAACAAACCCAGATGAGGCTTCAGTGACTGTCTTGTATGGTGGAGACTCATGGGATCTCAGGGATGGAGAGAACCAATGAGATAAGGCTTCAAGGCGACTGGTGGTCGAAAGAGGCGAGGCTGGAGGTGGCAGGAGAGAGGGTGAAGGCCATCGGAGAAGAACCAGAAGGTTCTAGAGAGAAGGGGGATAGGAAGAGACAAATAGAGAGATATTGGTCTAGAAAAATGAGGGGTCGGGGGGGGGGGGGGGGGGGGGGGTAGATTAGAATTTAATTAAGGAAAAATATATCTGGGCCGTTGATCTTATTTGATCAACGGCTCAGATTAATTCGGAGCTGGGCCGAGTTGGTTTAGATATTGGGTTGGGGCGGATTTGTTTGGGTATTGGGTCAATTGGGTCTAATTAAATATGATAGGGGTGGGGTTAAATTGGACTAAAATTGAAACAATAAAGGGGTATGTATTAAATAGCTAATTTTCCTCTTTTATTTTATATAAAATAGTAAAAATGATTTTAAAAACAAATTAAAGGTATTGAACAAATTAATAACGGATAAATATTAATTTAAAAATACTGGAAATAATTTTATAATTATAAAATGCTGTTAATTGTAATATAGGCTATAATTGCAATTTATGCAATTTAACTTAGAAAATACCAAACAAATTTATAAAAATATGCAAAAAATTACCTTAATTATATCTTGGTATAAATATGAGAATGAAAATAAAAAATGATAACCTGGAAATAATTATTGGATTTTGTACTGCTAAAATAGACAACAAATTGATTTTAAAAAATCATAAAAAATAGGAAAAAATACCAAAATCTTGTGCATGCTTATATGTTCATACACATGCTATTTTGAGAATATTTTGAGTATATAAAAAATACATAGGAAAAAATTGGATATCAACAGCTACCCCTCTTTACCCGAGAAAGATGAAAGAGTTGTCGGGTAAAGATATGATGGCCAATTTTGACCGAAGGAAATGATTAAAAAAGTTTTGACCGAGCTCTGGTTCCTGAGCTGCCTACATATCCCTGGTCTTACAGGAATCAGGCCATATGTTGTTCAGGGCTCGCCGACGGAACATGCCGATGGAGATTTTTCCAAGAACGGACAAAATATTTGGATTGGGTGGCATTGCTACGGGTTTAATAGAGCTGTGGAAACTGGAGCGGGATCGCTCCTGCTAACACGGCTGTTGGTAGCCACTTTACCTACAAATAACAACACGAGCGCATATGTTGTGCATGAATTTAAAACATGATGCAAGTTCCCATTGGAGCATGAATGCTGTCTTTGGACGGTTAGAATGACTTCCTCGGACTATGGTGTCCTGGGCCATGAAACATTTAGTAAGGATTTGCGGGCTATGAACTGATGTTCTCGAGCTATGAAGATGATGCCTCCGAACCATGATACTTTTGAATAATGATATGCAAAAGATAAAAGTGGGATCCTCAGGCCATGGCATGGCATACTCGGGCTATGAAAATGGTGCCCCCGAATAATGATGCCTTTGGATAACTTGGCGATCTTTCATCCCATGAAATGTGGGGTTTGGTGATCTTTCAGCCGATGCAAGACTTAAATAAAAATGGCGATATTCTAGCCGATGTAAAGTGTAAATATAAATGGCAATTTTTCAGCCGATGCTGAATGTAAAACATAACTGGAAATCTTTCAGCCGATGCGAGATTTAAACGAAGTGGAAATATTTCAGCTGACGTAAAGACTTAAATAAAAATGGTGATATTTCAGCCGATGCAAGACGGAGACAATGCATAGTCTCGAAAGGCAGAAAGGTAGCCTTATGCAATGCAGAGATATGCAGACGGAGACAATGCTTACTCTCGGAATGTAGGAAGGTCGCCTTATGCAATGCAGAGAAATGCAGACGGAGACAATGCTTAGTTTCGGAAGGTAGAAAGGTAGCCTTATGCAATGCAGGGAAATGTAGATGGAGACAATTCTTAGTCTCGAAAGGCAGAAAGGTAGCCTTATGCAATGCAGGGAAATGCAGATGGAGACAATGCTTAGTCTCAGAAGGCAGAAAGGTAGCCTTATGCAATGCAGGGAAATGCATATGGAGATAATGCTTAGTCTTGAAAGGCAGAAAGGTAGCATTTATGCAATGCAGGGAAATGCAGATGGAGACAATGCTTAGCTTCGGAAGGTAGAGAGGTAGTCTTATGCAATGCAAGGAATGTAAAAGGCAAGTAATGGTAAAATCTCTTAGCTGATAGTCGATTGCTATATTGTGGCTGCTGGGGATGTCGTGTACGGATATCAATTGTAACTAGGTGATGATTCTGAGAGTTGTATTCCCGAGGAGTATTAGTGTACAGATATATCTGATGATGTTACGACTTGAGTGCCTGCATCCAAAGAAAAATCGTGAGTTCTATAAAAGAGGGGAAGGTTACTTCGTATCCCTACGGACTTTACTTGCTCGGCCCTAGTTTCAGTGATACTGTGCGTATCCTTGGGGTAGCAACAAGCAATTTGATAATGGACATGCATGATTTCGTAAAAAATATAGCGTAATCATATAAATAATTAAAAAAATAGTTTTCTTTTTAGATGAATCGACGACTGCGACATGGTCCAAGATATTGCAACCTCTCTCTTCGGAATTTTGAGGGTCCTCCTCTAAATTCTGCCCCAGTTTACTGGGGTGGTGCTTCCAACGGCTGCGTGCGATGACTGGCTAAAGATCAACTTCGGAATTTTGAGGGTCCTACTCAAAATTTTGTCCCAGTTTCCAATTGCGGGGGAAATAAAATTTTTATTAAATTGTGACCGAACCCATAATGTTGCCTACGTATCCCCTCTTAAATAGGAATCAGGTCAGTTTAAAATTACATCATAAAGAAATAATAATGGTTATACATAGTATCGCTTCACTGCATTTGAATTGATCGGCCTTGGCTAAACTTCTTGTAACGACCCGACCGGTCGTTTATGGAATTTTTGGCCCGATCCCCCATTAACTGCTTCCCCTAAGTTCATTTCTGCTATTTTGGTTTACCGGGATGTTCAATATTAGGATTCAGAGTGTTTTGGGACACTTAGTCCCTAAATGAGAGCTTAAGAGTTGAAAAATGATCCATAATTGAAACAGTGTGAAGACGGCCTCAAAATGGAAATCCGATGGTTTCGTTAGCTCCGTTAGGTGATTTCGGGGTTGGGAGCATGTTCGGAATGTATTTTGGAAGTCCGTAGCTCATTTAGGCTTGAAATGCCGAAGTTTGTATTTTTGAAGTTTCCCGTCCGATAGTGAGTTTTTTATTCGAGGGTCAGAATGGAATTCTGGAAGTTTTAGTAGCTCCTTCATGTCATTTGGGATGTGTGTGAAAAATTTCAAGTCATTCGGACGTGTTTTGGTTAGGTTTTTGATCGAAAGCGTATTTGGAAGAAATTCAAAGTTCTTAGGCTTGAATCAATAATTAAATCGGGTTTTCGGTGTTGTTTTAGGTGTTTTAAGGATTGGTACTAGTTCAAATAAGGTATTAGATGGTATTGGTTGGGGTCTCGGGAGGCGTCTGGATGATTTCGGGTCGTTGGCGGAAGAATTTGGAGTTGAAGGAATTGCTGAAGGCTTCTGTCTTCTATCATAACCGCACCTGCAGTTTGGTTTCCGCAGGTGCGGAGACGTATAAGCGGTTGGGCCATCGCAGATGCGGGTTTTGGGCTTCTTCAGTATTTCCACAGGTGCGGACATTTTTCCCAGATGCGGTTACGCACCTGTAAGTTTCCCATCACAGATGCGGCCCCTGAGCCCTTTAATGAAAACCGCAGAAGCGGCTTGGTTTCCGCAGAAGCGGGACCGCAGAAGCGGTCCCTTATCCGCAGAAGCAGAAACACCTGTTTAGAAAAGGGAATTTCGAGGGTTGAGTTTCAAAAAATGGAAAAATCAATTGAGAGCTCGGGAGAGGGAGATTTTGAGTGGGTTTTGAAGAGAAGATCATTGGGTAACTTTTCCTTAATCTATTTTAGTTGTATTCCATCAATATATAGCTTAATACATCATCTAATTTCGAATTTGGAATCAAAATGGTGGAAAACGTCTTAGACCAAACTATTGGGTTTTGAGTGAGCACTTGACCTCCGATTTGGGAGATTTTTATATGGTTAGACTCGTGAGAGTACGAGGGTCCAGAAAATGTGAAAATCATTCGATTCCGAGGCGTTGGCCTGAGTGGCATTTTGTTTATTTTTACCTATTTTCGCGCCTAGCTTTAAATATAATAGTAGAATCAGTTGTTTGCAATATTATTTATGATATGTAATTAAATTGAATAGATTTGGGCCATTTGAAGTCGGATACTCGTGGCAAAGACGTGGTTCCTAGTTGATTATTGAGCCGGTTCGAGGTAAGTCGCTTGTCTAACCTTGTGTGGGGGACCTTTCTCTTTAGGACATGATCTTTGAATATTTGAATGCCTCGTACGTGAGGTGATGAGCGCGTACTTGAGCTAATTGTTGTAAACCCGTTTCTACTTGAAGTATTTAAATTGAGATTTCCTGTTTACTTGTTCATTTTAGACTGTAAGTTTAAACCTGTGCTAGCTTAGAGAAGCATGTTTAGCTGACTTACTTGCTTAATTGTTTAACTGTATTATTTTTACTCTGTGAAGCATGTTAGGCTAGAAATTACTACTACTTGTACTGATTTTTGTATTTATTCTGAGATTATGAGTTGTTTTTGTTGTTGTGTTTAATTTGGGACTACGGGACGGCTTCCCGGGAGATCCCCCTGTACTTGATATATTATAGATTGAGGGTGCGGGATACCAAGAGATCCCCGGCACATGTATTTTTATATACATAGGGATACCAAGAGATCCCTAGTGTATATGATGAGGATACCAAGAGATCCTCGGGATACCAAGAGATCCCTTGTGCATATGTTGAGGATAACAAGAGATCCTCGGGATACCAAGTGATCCCCAACTATTATTCATTGTTGAGAGCAGTATTCCTTGTATTGTTACCTTCGCTTTCTATTACGGTTCTTCCTTATTTATCTGGTTTAGATTATCGCTGTAGACTTTATTTAAACTGTTTCAGTTATCTTATTATTTATTATGTTTTATCTCAAGAGGGCCCTGACCTTCCTCGTCACTACCCCATCGAGGTTCGGCTTGGCACTTATTGAGTACCGCTGTGGTGTACTCATGCCCCTTCTGCGCATGTTTTTCATGTGCAGATCCAGGTTCCTCCACCCAAGCATACTATCCTTGAGGCGAGGAGTTATACAGAGACTTTGAGGTATATCTACCGCGTCCGCAGACCAGGAGCCTCTATTCTGTTCCAGCTTCAGTATCTAGTTTATTCCTTTCTCTTAGTTGTTTAGATATTCTGGAGTTAGAGCAGCGTACTATGTTTCTATTAGCCTGTGGTTCCCGTGAGTTTCCAGGTTTTGGGATTGAGTTGTAGACTTCCGCATTTCTTTTGGGCTGTATAGGCCGAGCGACCTTATATGCAGTCATTATTTTACATATGTTCAGTTTTTAATTAATTATTTCGCAAGTTATATTAAATTTTCGTATTGTTAGGCTTACCTAGTCGTAGAAACTAGGTGCCATCACGGCATTGTCACACCTCCTTTTTCCGAAGCTTGTATACGGCTTCTACTACACCCCGGGAAGGGATATAGTAAAGAAAGGAGTTTTTCTAATTTAAGGACAATCGAAACGGGATTCTTTTTTTATTTAAGATTCAGAGTCGCCACTTGGGAGATTTAAGATGTCCCAAGTCACCGGTTTGAATCCCGAATCGAGGAAGGGTTTGACTCTGTTTAACAGTCGCGAACCAGAAATCCGGGTAAGGAATTCTGTTAACTCGGGAGAAGGGGTGTTAAGCATTCCCAAGTTCCGTAGTTTTAGCGCGGTCTCTCAACTGTTATATTTGGCTAAACTTTAGTCTTTATATATATTACCCTACTTGTGCAATTTTAGAATTAATTTTCGCTTTTGTCAATTATTTTTTTTTATTTTAAGAAAGTGAACATCGTTTAAGAACATGTTTTCGGATCACGTCACATGAAATGCACCCGGATCCTCGACACATTTTTATTCGATGTTTTCGGATTTGGATTTGGGTTGCATGAAATGCACACCCGTATTAGGAAAGTAAAATTATTAAGAATCGCGCCTAAAGTGGCTAACGTATTGTTATCGTTTGGGAAGGCCGTGAAATTCGCTAAACGGCCTATCCCGAATTCTAAGTATTTTTAATAAGTAATTAATGAGGGCCCCGCAATTATATATTTTTATTTGGCGAGGCTCGTCTCTTCTATTTTTAAAAGGCCGAACTAAAGTATGCTAGGTTTTCTATTTTTTTTTATCTCTAAAGGTTAATTAATCCACAAATATAAATTCGAATCCCAAATTCAAGTCCGGATTCAAACAAAAGGATAAAACCTTTTAGCTTGAACCCGCTACCTAATTCAAAACTCGATTTTATATTTATGATTTAATTTCCTTGCTCCTAATGTAATTTCAGTATAAAATAATTCAAAGTGACTTTCGGCCTCAGGAAATTCGACCCAATAATTACGCTGCAGTTCATTTTAATAAGCAGAAATTGCTATGGGCCTTGGCCCAACTAAGCCACATAATCTTTAATTTTAGAGACAAGGCTGTCTCATTCAGGCCACAACCTTCTTTGGGCCTGTGATTTACTTCAAATTGAACAGGCTGATTGGTTTAAATGAATAGAATCACGAAATCGAATCAGATTAACGCATAGTAGTTGTTTTATTTGCTAATTGACTATTAATTGTATTGTGAACGGAACAAATTAATCCTTGTTTCAGCTGTATCTATAGTTCACTTATTTCAAATTATACAATGAAGTTAACTATCAAATTTTAGAATTAGTTACAGTAATCGACATAACAAAATATGAATCAAGCTAAAAATTACTTTATTAACATTTGATCACATTAGTAATCTAATTTACGCTAAGTAAAAAAAAACTAATATGATCATTGCCTATTAACGATCAAGTTTGTTCTAAACTGAACCTAGGTAATTGCCAAACATGCACTGCTCGATTTTTAAACAGGATAGAAACATACAAAATTTCCACATGAATCATAGTCAATATCAAATAACAGTCCATGAATTTACTTACAATTCCATACAAGAGCTCTAAGATCATTCCTAGCTCATTTCATTTACAATAGATTCAAATTACTGTCCATATGCAATTATATTTCCTAGCTTATGAAACTGTGATGAAACTATGAATCAATTAATAGTACGAAAAGGTAGATGAACAATTTATTTCATTTTTTAGTCCAAATTTTGAGTTTACAGCAGTGTACCTGGAGAAAGAGAAAAGAACAAGTGAGAAATCAGTAGCAATTTACGCAGCAACAGCAACAGGATGATTAAATCCAAACACAGCCTCACAACACCCAGGATTAAGCCACAGCAAGAGATTTAAACCAGAGGAAAACACACTCGACCAGTCCAATGCAATTTCACAGAATTTCAATTACTAGAACTGGAGAAAATCAATACACAGCCTTCAAAATGATCAATGAAACAGTAACCTTTTGGATTTTTCTACTAGATTCTAATGTTTTTGAGTTTTTGAAGTGATGAATTTTGAAATTTAGATCTAAGAATGGCAGATTGCTTTTGGGAGAAATTTCAGATTTTCCAAAAAAACTTCTTCAACAAGTAAAATGTATGCCTATTTATAGAAAAATTCCAAGGTACTATTTCAGATTTCTTATTTGCTCATTAGTCCCTTTTTTTATTTCTTTTAAACCTCTTATTTTGATCTTGTAATACAATTGGCTACACTTATTTATTAAGAATTATACTAATACCCCAATCTAGAACATTCCAATCTAGTGTAATTCCTTATCTATCCTCACTTCACTTCAAAATCTACCAAATTACCCTTTTTCTATACCCATCAGGTCAGTGTAGTTCAGAAGTGTCTGGTAGCTAGGACTACCAGGAGCTGTGATTTCACTGCTGTTGCTGTTGTTAATGCTTGCTGATCCCCTTATTACACCAATCAAAGAAACTATCCTAAGCTATGCTCTATGAGTTACAAGAAATCCTATCTATGCCTTCAAACTTGCACATTGTGTTGCCTTGAACTTGCATCTTATGTTCTTCCAATGGAATTCTGGCTGTTGCCTTAGCGATGTTTGCCATTCCTCCTGATGTTGCTTGATTACTATGATTTAAAATATGTGTCCATTCTTCAGGTGGACTCCTGCTTGCGATTGCTTGAAAAGGTATTCCCTTGTTCTCTAGGTGGGCATCCTGCTTGCAATGCTTGAAAAGGTATTCCCATGTTCTCCAGGTGGGCTCCTGTTTGCGACAAAATAGACAAACAAAGAAAATTTTCTGCCCCAGTATGTGACTGGGTATATCGTGTTATCAAATATTAAAATTAAAGACTAAAATTTGGATTGTACTTCCCTTGTTTTTCAGGTGGGTGCCTACTTGTTGCATTTGAAGAGATATTCCCTTTGTTCTTCAGGTGGGCTCCTGCTTGCTAAATTTGAAAAGACATTCCCTTGTTTTCCAGGTGGGCTCCTGCTTGCTGACTTTGAAAAATATTCCCTTATTCTCCAGGTGGGCTCCTGCTTACAACAACCATACAAAACAAGAAAAATTTTCTGCCCCAGTTTGATAACTGGGTGAGTTGTGTTACTGAATGTTGACTTGAAAGATAGGACTTGCATTATACTTCCCTTGTTCTTTAGGAGGGTGCCTGGCTGCTGTGCTTGGAATATATTTCCTTATTCTTTAGGTGGGCTCCTGCTTGCTAACTTTGGAAAGTATTCCCTTGTTATCCAAGTGGGTTCCTGCTTTTGACTTTGGAAAATTATTCCCTTGTTATCCAGGTGGGCTCCTGCTTACAAAGAAAAATTCTTTCTGCCCCTGTTTCAATCAAAGAAAGATTTGTTAATATAAAAATGGTGGTTAGCTGCTGGCATTCTTGTTGGCCATGCTCCCTCTTCCAACTTTGCTCCGACTTGCTTCTTTGGACTTGCTTTGACTTGCCATGACTTCCCGGCTAACTTTCAAACCTCTGATCCTAATGACCCAAATGTTTTACCTCGTGCTACTGTTTTGGTGTTTCTGTTCCCTTTTTGTGAAACTTTGCTTCTCCCTTCAATTATCTGATTACCCTTCTGATAGGATTTACATTGGTCCTTCATGTTTTCTTTCTTTTGATATGTTACGATCTCGTTGTGCCATACAACTGGGGAATCTGGTAGTTAGTTTTAACTGAAACGTCTTATAGACAGACTTTCAAAAAAAATGAAATGCAATGACCTAGAAGATTTTGAGGATAGAAAAACTCCGAAAGGAGAAAGAGGATAGGACTTATCTGAGTGGAAAGGCTGATTCCATTGATTGTGCCATGCATTTTGGATTAACCAGCCTAGTCTGTCCAAACAATCAACTGTCAATTGCCACATTTGCTGTTCCATACTTTCACAACCCGGCTTTCACCAAAGCCCAAACCTTGCTTGTTTTGCCATGTTTCAAACACCTTTCAACCACATACTTTCTTCATTTTCCCATCTGAAAGACTCCCTTTCTCCTTACGGTGCCCGTGAGGGTTTTCACCAATAAGACTCTCTCATTTTCA
>MU744795.1:10257-29276 GCA_026770625.1 Nicotiana glauca | reverse complement strand
ATAACTAATCCCGTTCCGACCGTCCTTTAATTGGAAAAACTCTTTGCTTTATTATATCCTTCGCGGGGTGTAAGCGCCGTAAAAAAGAGGTGTGACATGATGTGAGGAGGCTTTCAGGCCTCGAGTGATGCGAGGAGGCTTTCAGGCCTCGAGTGATTGGTGATGAGGCTTTCAGGCCTCGAGTGTTATGTGAGGAGGCTTTCAGACCTCGAGTGTATTATGAGCTGGCTTTCAGGACTCGCACTAATATTATTCAGGCTTTCAGGCTTTATTGATAGCGCTTGGGCTGTAGGATCCCCTCCGGAGTCTGCACACCCACAGTGAGCGCGGGTACCCATATGAGTGAGAGTGAGCCCGAGGGACTGATGTTGTACTGATGTGAGTTGGGAATGAGCCCGAGGGGCTAATGTGAGTTGGGAGTGAGCCCGAGGGGCTGATGCTGTACCATGTGATTGAGACTGAGCCCGAGGGGCTGATACTGTTCTGAGCGGTTGATATTGAGCCCGAGGGGCTGGTGCTGTTTGAGCTGTGCTCGAGGGGCGAACTTTTATGTGCTCATCTTACATACTTACTTGCATTTTTACCTGTTATACTATGGTATTTGTGCGCGAGGGGAGGATTTTCTGTGCTAACCAACACTAACTATTTTTAAACAATTTCTGTAATTATTGAAAAGACCATTTTCAAAAAAGATTTGAACTGAGCCGGAACATTTCTAAAGAGTTCATTGATTTCACCGTTTTCTCGGAAATTGTACCCGGCTTCTGTATAGCCTATTGGTTGCTTTACGAGATTTCTTGCTGCTCTGTTATTATTTACTTTTATTACTCATTGAGTTGGAGTACTCACTTTACTCCCTGCATCTCGCGTGCAGTTGCATGTATTGTTCACCCGGAAGCGGGTTAATAGCTGATTGAAGGTATTACTATTGTAGTGGGCAAGGTGACCGCCAGCGTTCGCGGTACCGGATTTCATCTTTTGATTTTAGATTTATTCTGTATATTATTATTGGCCCAGTAGTTGTGTTCAGTCTTCTTTAGATGCTCGTGACTTGTGACACCCCGGTCGGGTTGTGTTGGGTTGTAATTAACAGTTTTAATGCCATTAAGTTGTATTTTCTATTCTAACTGGCCTTACAGAATTCTCCTTGAAGCAGCTTACACTTCACACTTACATAGGTGATTCCTAAACGTGTTATCCTGTAGATACACTATTTGATATACCCTGTATCAAACTTAGAAACCATTAAAAAATGTCTTAACATTTTATCGTTATTACTGAACATTGTCTTCATCACGAGAATGGACTAAAATATTATATTTGACAATGTTGAACCGGTCATGCATAACTTTGTTTGCGCTCTTTGAACCTAGATCTCGGACCTCCAAAATTCTAGGTAGAGTTACCGCCATGATGACTTGTTATCGGCCATAGTCTCATTCCCTTATATGATTTCGCAAATCCCTCTCTAGTTAGGCCTTTTGTAAGCGGATCCGCCACATTATCCTTTGATTTTACATAATCAATTGTGATAATTCCACTAGAAAGTAGTTGTTTAACGGTTCTATATCTGCGTCTTATGTGACGAGACTTTCCGCTATACATAAAGCTCCCAGCCCTTCCTATTGTTGCTTGACTATCACAATATATACATATAGGTGCCAAAAGTTTGGGCAAAAATAGAATATCTTTCAAGAAATTCCGGATCCATTCAGCTTCTTCACTGGCCCTGTCTAAGGCTATAAACTCAGCCTCCACTGTAGCGCGATCAATGCACATTTGTTTGGACGATTTCTAATACATCGCTCATCCACCGACTGTTTAGAATCGGTTGAACCGGTGATCTAATTTTCATCATTATACCCCTCTATTATCGCGAGATACTTATTGTAGTGCAAAACATAATTTGGAGTATACTTCAAAAGTCATTTCATTGTCATGAACGTTCAATGCAAACTTTCTTATGTTGTAGACTAATATGTCTCGACTTTCGATATCATATTATTGACTACACTTAATGTAGTAATAGTATATTATAATAACAGCTGGAATGATTGGCATCAGTTGTGACCACAACCTTTTAATATATAACACATTTATCAATCACTCCATCATTTCCAAGCATTTGTATGTTATTTATTTATACGCCTATATGATATACAAATTATAGCACATCTATTCATGAAACAAATCTAACTTGCAATGGATATTGGTCATGTTTATCGGTTGCTTCACCTCATTATAGACCAACGTATTCATACATTCGTTCATGAACGGTCATGTCGATACTAAAACGTACAGACGTATTATTCTATGAAAAGTCACAACCTTCAAAGTGACATCATTTCATAAAAGAACTAAACAATATACATTTTCATTAAAGAAAATGAGCTTTCGAGAAAGGCATCTTCCGAATTAGTAGTTTCATCAACTAGTCTTCATTAAGACTAAACAACTGATGAATTTACCAACTACTATATCAATGTTTCAAAAATTATATCATTTAGACATTACGTCTAACATTTGCTTTTATCATGCATAAGATAAAAGCCCCCACATTTTAAATATTTCATCAACATATCATCTACATATAATCAAATAATGACTATATGATTTGAAGTATTCTTAACGTAAACACATTTGTTTACACTCATTAATTTTTAAAATCACTTGACAATATTATTTGGTCAGATATCGCATATCATTGTTTAGGTGCTTGTATTAGTTTGTATAGTGACTTAACAAGTCGACACACCTTCTTTTCTTTTTCAGGAACCACAAACCCTTCAGGCTGTTCCATATAAATTCTTCCTCCAAATCTCTATTTTAAGAAGGTCGTCTTTTACGTCTATCTGATGGATTTCAAGGCCATACACGGTGGCTAATGCTATTATCATCCGAATAGATGTAATTCTCGTTACGGGTGAGTATGGATCAAAGTAATCAAGACCTTCTCTTTGGCAATCAATCTTGCCTTATATTTGTTAATTGTACCATCAGCTTTCATTTTTCTTTTGAAAATCCACTTAGAACCCAAAGGTTTATTTCCTGGAGGAAGATCAACCAGTTTCCAAGTATGATTACTTAATATGGGTTCTATCTCACTATTGATTACCTCTTTCTAACATTGTGCTTTTGAGCAAGACATTGCTTCTTTAAATGTTTGAGGCTCACTTTCCAACAAGAATGTCAGAAAATCTAGTCCAAAGGAAGTAGTTCTCCTTTTACATTTACTACGTCTTGGATTCACCTCAATAGGTGTACTTTCCTTTGCTTCTTCCCGTGTTCGCTTATATTTTCACTACACGACTCACATTCCTTTTTAGACGGATAAATATTCTCAAAGAATTCAGCATCATCTTATTCGACTACCGTATTAATTTGAATGTCGGGATTTTCTGATTTATGAATCAGAAAACGATATGCCTCACTATTTGTTGCATATCTTATCAAACGGAAGCAACGGTATTTGATCCGATTTTTATTCCTTTGTGTTTAAGAACTTACAGTTTACCCAAATACCCCCACACACTTAGAAATATTTTAAGTGGGATTTTCTTCTTTTATATTTTTTATATGGAATGGAATGTGTCTTGCTATGGGGAACGTGAATGAGTATTCGGTAAGGCTGTAAGCATAGCTTCCCCCCCCCCCCCCCACAAGTTTTGGGTAAATCAGAACTTATCAACTAGGCGTCCATCATTTCCTTTAACGTTCTACTCTTTCTTTCCGCAATTCCATTAGATTACACAAAGTAAGGGGCAATTATTTGGTGAATAATGCCATATTTCAAACATATTTCTTCAAATGCCACCTCTATTACTTTGTAGAGTCAACCACATGAACTGTTATTTGTGTCATAATAGAGTCAGAATAAATGGTGAAGTTTTTAATCTTTAAACCAATCTGACACAATCAGAATTAATAAACGGTGAAGTTTTTAATCTTCTAACCGAGTAATACCTGATACCGGATCTAATAAACGGTGAAGTTTTTAATCTTCAAACCGAGTAATATGTGACACAATCAAATTTAATAAACGATGAAGTTTTTAATCTTCAAATCGAATAATAAATTGGAGTAGAAAATCACTAAGATTTTAATCTCCAAATTGAGTATAAAGTCACTTAGACTTTAATTTCCGACAAATGAGTAGAAAGTCACGAAGACTTTAATATCAACGAATGAGTAAAAACTCTCGCAGATTTTGATTTCGAAGCAGGAGTAGAAAATCACGAAGATTTTAATTGCCTTTTCAAATGATTTTTCAACTAAACCATTACAACACTTTAAACATTTCAACAGTTTGATATCTTTTCTTATCAAACAAACACATTTATATCTTTACACACTCTAAAATAATTATACATATAAAATAGTATCTTTATGATCCCAAAATAATTTTCAAGTAAAGAAGTATGTCTCATTTATATCTTACAACCTTGAAAATTATCTATCACATAATTATACATGTTATCAAATTATATACTAACTAATCAAATTTTATAGTATGCAAATATACTTTGAGATCAATCTACCCTAACATTTATTGAACACTAAATTTCAGAAATCACATAGGGCAGATAATTAAAAATTAAGTAGAGTAAAGAAGTAGAACCCATTTTTGCCAGTTTCTTCTTTGCCAAACGCAATACAACTCTATTTAGCCATTGTCGTACGGCAATCTCGCAACAAAAAGATTCTCTGCCTCCAAATATCCTTTTCAGGTTTAAGACCTATTTAGGCTTGTTTCTTTAATTTCACATCAAAATGAATATACTAGACTTCATGTGAATGACCCAATGGCACCATTTAATTAATGGTTGGCACTTGGCAGTATCTATGATTCCAATTTCTATTTTCTAAGAATCGAACTTTTCATTCTTACTTTTCTCAACATGAGTAACCATTATAGGACCAAGAAATTCTTATCAATTTGAAACCCTGCCTTAAAAGCAATGACAAATTAGCGCCTTAATTAGTTCCCATTCTCAGTTGAACTTTGTGTACTGCCTTCCAATGTTCCGTGCCTCAAACGTCACCATCATATTAGTGCATCTGCATTTTTTTTTTCATGATCCAAACTCAAGAAATTTAATTTATTGGACACCCCCAAACAAACCACCACAATGATGACCAATAATTCTGCTAAATCAGTGATGAAATATTCCAAAAGACAATAGCTTTTTTTTTTCCGTGATTGTTTCGCAAGAAGTGGTATTGCGTCCAAGCAGATTTTCACCCACAAATTCGATGTGCACAGAACGACAGATTCTTTGAAACTAATATCAACAAGAAGCGTCTAGTGATATATATCTGCTTGTACTGACATTTCTGAAATGACATCAATTGCCAAATCTCCATCGAAATCCAAGTTGGTGAAACCAAACTTTTCTACAACTTTTGCAGCCAACAACTTTCTGATTATATGTCTGAAAACATCAAATATTCTAATAAATTTTTTAAGATTGTTGGTAATCTGTGTTCGAAATCAGAAAATTAGAGAAGTAAACAAACGTTAGTTCAATAAATAAAACGTGAAATAATAATTCCGAGCTCACAAGTTGCTTGTGTGTCCTTAAGGAATTTAATCTCTTCACTGTTGCCTAAGATTTTGGATTAATTCCTCCCAGGATAGAACGAAATATCTATTCTGCAACACTGGCAATCGAAACTACAGAATTTCAGCGAACTCAACAGACGAAGCAAATCACACTTGACACTTATATTTATTTGAAAATAATGCAACAATATAGAAAAGAGGGGAGAAATTTTCAGATTTTTCGTATCTTAAAAATGAGGCAAGCCTCTAAATTTAAAAGACAAAGGAAGGGTGAGATGGAGAGGTGCAATCCAAAAGGTGCATCTTCCATTTCTCATTCACACTCTTTAAAAAAAACGCAACAAGAATAAATAAGTTCATCATCAAACTGTTGATTTTGCCAAGGAAAGTGAAACCTTCCTATATTTTTTCCGATGCAATACTCCCTCCGGTCCAAAATAAGTAATTTTTTAACTTTTTTCTTGTGATACAAAATAAGTGATTTTTCCAAACCTACTTGTCCTTGAAGTAAATAGTGGTGGAATATGTGTTAAGAGTATTTACGTGAGATGATAAAGGTTAATATGATCAATTTCATTGCTAATTAATGCTAAAAAATAGATTTTTTAATTTGTGCGAAAATATCCAAAAAAATCACTTATTTTGGACCGAAGGGAGTAATGATTTTCATTGTAAAAGAATTATTCTGCTATTTAGCAATTAGTTTGACCATTATGTTAGAATAATCAATGACCTCAACAAATAGGCTATGGTAGTTGAGAAGTCATTAAACAAATCTAATTAAGTGTGAACTCTGTTTCTTTGTCCAACGAAGCAGATGAACAGTTCAATGTTAATTTTGAAACGTACGTAGCTTTCTGAAAGCGACATAATGATTTGTTTACCCGTTATTCTATCTTTTTATATAATAATTTTACATGGTATCATGTTTTTTCTTTGTAATATTTAAAATTTTGTGATATATAAAATAACGGTAACAATATAATATATCCAAATATTGTATACAATACAATACATTATGTTATAGAACAATACTTAGCAAGTTTATAATTATATCAAGTTTCACTTCTCCTTGTATCATTTGTGTTCCGTAATTTGTTTTGCTGTATATGGTTTATTTATAGGTGGTGGAATAGATCCATATGTTTTGCTTCAATATAGAGGTGAAGAATGCAAGAGCACTATTGCAGGAGGTACTCATTAATTATTTCTATTCTCTCTTTTGCTTTTTCCTATAAAATAGAATGGTGGATACACCTTAGGCCAGCAGATTATGTCATCGCACTCATATGGAGTATCTTTTATTCGATTAAATACATAAAGTTAAAAGAAATTTAAAATTATATATCATTATCAGAAGGTAGCAGAAGTGAGGATATTGAGATGGATGTGTAGGTACACCAGGTTAGATAGGAATAGAAATTAGGGTATTCGCGACAAGGTAGATGTGACCTCTATTGAGAATAAGATGCGGGGAGCACGATTTAAGTGGTTTGGTCATGTAAGGAGGAGGAACACAGACGTACCAGTGAGGAGGTGTGAGAGGTTGACATTGGAGGAACCTACAGAAAGGTAGAGGCAGGCCAAAGAAGAGGGTGAGGAGAGGTGATTAGGCAAGACATGACGCAATTTCAGCTGACCGAAGACATGACCCTTGATAGGAAGATATGGAGGTCGAGGATTAGGGTAGTAGAGTATGTATCCTAGAGTATTCATAATAGTAGTGTTGGAACGCAATCTCACTTTCTATTGATAGTAGGTTTTTTATAACTGCCAATTATTTTGTTTCGTTGTTGATCATCTTACTGTCTTGTTGTTTTTATTCTGCTTTTATATGACTTTTTGATACTGTCCCTTCTTGTCTATATTTTCATAATATGGTGCTTATGCTTTCCTGTAGCCGAAGGAGATTTATATATCGAAAACAGCCTCTCTATCCTCACAAGGTAAGGGTAAGGTCTAGTACACACTACTCTCCCCAGATCCCACGGTATGTGATATTATTAAATATGTTATTGTTATTGTTGTTATAACATAAAGTCCTTGACCAAAAAGGAAAAAAAATATTTTTAAATAGAAGTAGAAATTGTTTTTAAGAAGCCGAAAAAACTTCTTCCCCAAAATAACATTGGACAAAATAGTATCTACTTAATTTGCAGATTCATTAATTTTTTTATTTTTAGGGGAAGTTCAGAATCCAAATTTGAAATATGAGGAAATTGCTGTCATATTGTAACCAGTTCATATGTCGTGTGTAACATAACGCACATAGTCAATGTTCTGGCTGTTTTTGTTTTCTTCCTCTCTTGACAGAATGCTATTAATCTAATATAGAGACAGGTGCGTAGGTATATAATGGAAGTTAACCTGCTGTGTTCATAGTTCGGTTTAGATCGTTTTTTTTCCTAAAAAGAAACCAAACCAAGTAAGTCAGTTTTTCAAATATTAGAACCAAACCAAACCAATTAAATCGGTTTTTCTCGATTCGGTTTATATCGGTTTTTCTCGATTCGGTTTATATCGGTTTTTCGATTTTTTCGGTTATTTGTCGGTTTTTTCTTAAATAAAAGACATACACTACCAAACACATATTCCGGCGACCACATTTTCAATGTAACACTATCAAATCAATTTTCCTTTGAGAAATCTATTATTTATCAAGATATATTGATGATAATTGAATTACATAGTGATAAATAATTTAAGGACTCAATTAAAAATATATTATTTTTAACACGAAATGGGTTCTTACACTAAACAAAAGAAAACTACCAATCAAAGTAGAATGTAAAGGTAAAGAACTATATTAAAAGTGCAAACTATTAACATTTACCACAAATTTTTTGAAACTTTATACAATAATATACATATATATAAGTGTAATAATAAATTTAAAATAGCAACTCCTATAGTCGGTTTAATTCGATTTTTTCTGATTAAAACCAAAACCAAACAAAACAAAAAAGTATCGATTTTTTTGGTCGGTTTGATTTAGTTTTCGGTTTGGTTCGATTTTTCGGATTTTAATGCACACCCCTAGTGAGAGCTCCTAAAAATTGTATATCTTTAGCCTTTCCAAAAAAAAAAAAAAAATTGACGAAATATATTATATGTGCATATTTTATACCATTTTTTGCTAGCGTATGCAACAAGTAGTTTGCTCATCTTGAAATTGTTGAAAAAATTGAATGATTATGGAGAATAAAAGGTTTAGCTTGAGGCGTGTCAAAGACAATGTCTTTAAGGATATTTCGCCACACTGAGGTGAATATTATTGAACGTATTCCCCAAAATTCAAGGAGCTCTTCTAGTATAATTAAGAGCAGAAACAATAAAGAATAAAAAAAATCGAGCACAAAACAAAATAAGAAAGAAATTGTTTACTTCACACACACACTTTCGAAGTAAAACCAAAGACGTATATATATAGTGCAAAGGAAATGCGCTTTCTGATATGAAATTGTCTGAGCCATAAAGGCCTTTTAAAGCTTCAGAAACGTAAGCTTCAAGAACGGTAAACTTAGACATATACAAACGTTATAATCCAAATTGAATACAAAAACGTAAGCTTCAGATTGTTGGCATAACTGTTCAAGAATTAAGGCCATTAAAGCTCTGAAAAAATTGAAACATTTCACATTCATTAATGGTCAGATTATTTGTCCCAAATTAATTTCAACATTAAATTAATTTCTGTTACAAATATATTTAAAATAATTACTATAATAAAGACTCATTAATATAATAGTAAGAAAATAAATCCAGACATAATTTTAGAATATTTCATTTTGAGATATCAAAAACATTTTTCTATCAGAAATATGGCTCCTGCTTGTTCTCTTCACAAAATGGAGACT
Source organism: Nicotiana glauca (assembly GCA_026770625.1). Lineage (NCBI taxonomy): Eukaryota > Viridiplantae > Streptophyta > Magnoliopsida > Solanales > Solanaceae > Nicotiana > Nicotiana glauca. The sequence continues at coordinate 19,856 of MU744795.1, read as the reverse complement.
GTCTGTTGTTACAAGCTCATAAAATTACAACTAACTTTAATAATTATACTTTCAGATATCCAATAACTAGCTTAAGAGAGTAACTCGGAATTCTTGGATTAATGGTGTTGCGGGTCAGGTCCTCCATGAGTAATACTCATGGACTTGTACGTTCTTTCTTTGCTGTTATGATCTTCATAATCTACCCTAATAATAATTGCTGTATTTCTCTCGAGTGAAACTCGAAAATGTTCGGCTAGGCTTCTTTTCTGCTCTTGAGTTGGAGCTTCTGCGTATGGTGCCACAATCAGAATTATAAACAGACAAAGCAAGAATTTTACAGTAGACATGATTTTTGTTGATTTGGATGTTTTAAGTTAACAGAATATAGCTGTTTTAAGGACATGATATATGCTCCATTTATATAAGAAGATCTTTAGGCAAAATAATCAATTTGTTTTACGTGATATAGTATTGTTTTTTTTTAATTTATCTGAAGATAATGGCTTACAGCAGCATGTATTCTTATCAAATCATGATGAGTTATCCATCTTCTGGTTTGGTCGACTCAAAATATTCAATATAGTACGTACATCGTTGGACGCATAAATTAAGATTCTTAGCCATTAAGCTCCAATTTTTTATTGTATAGTATAATATTTGGTCATTAGCTAGTGAAAGTCTAGTCAGTCCGTTTAATTTATATGACGTGCACTACTATGTTAATCAAATCATTAATAATGCTAATACTTTTACCAGTCACAACTTACGAATGAGCTTCAATCGTACAATTAAAATTCAGAATATGGTTGACTAATATTCTCTCCCAATATACGTGAACCTGTTTGACTGTATACGGATTTTAACAAGAAAAATGAAGACTTTGAAATTTATGGTCCTAAACAAGTAAATGAGGCCAGAGTATTTGTGTGGTTATAAAAGCTTCTCATTAAGGGTAGATTTGTAAGTTTAAACTAAATTGTTACCAAATTTAGAAAGAATTCATTCTGTTTGGAAGGAACCAAAAAGAAAATAAGTTCCTATAAACTAAAACCGAGGGATTAGAATATTTCTAAACAAAGACTAATTAACACCGTCATTTTATTAGTGGACTGCGTGAAATAATAATCGGTTAATGACCAATACATGTACATCCAATGACCTTGTATATGGATTGCCTTGATTTTTTTACTGTCGCTGGTTCTCTGGCAAACTTCTAAGGTCAAAAATGAAAAGTGTTGCCAATAGAGGCAGATCCACGTGGAGGGGCGTGGGGCATGCAACTATGCTCCCCTTCTTAGGCTATGTATCACGGGGATATTTTTCGGATAAAGTACTTAATTTTTCACGTGGGAAATCATGGTAAAAAGAGCATTTGGTGCAGTGGTAGCTTTGTGCACCAATGACCCCTAGGTCTCGTGTTCGAATCCACTTCCCTATCTTCTGTCTCTCAGCAATTTTTCTATTTCTTTTTCGTTCTTTTCTGTTCTGTTCAAATTTCATACCCTATCTTTCTTTTCTTTTCTTTTTTTGTCATGCATTCTTCTGTTTTTGGGTTCATCCTTTGATATATCCTTGAATTAAATATTGAGTTTAATACTTGTAACTATAAATAATGATGCTATTATTGTAGTTCTCCAAGGTAAGTCTTAGAGAACCAAATCAAACGGTGGTCGGATAATGGTGCACCCATCCTCCTGAAATCCTGGATCCGCCTCTGGTTGCCGATGAGATTAGCCAGAGACAATACTTGTTAAATATAAAGTTTTGTCCATGGTTAGAGTGAAAATAGCACGGGCTAGCTAATTTTCGGACTGGTACCTAAAAAATAGTTAGCCTTTGTAAAGTCATTGAAAAATAGCCACTATTTTGCTGCAATACGGAAAGTTCCATCATAATATATTGGAGATTGGTGCACCTGTTTATGAACTTCCCGCATATTATGCTAGAACTCAACACACGTAAAGTTCCACCATAATATACTAGAGATTGGTGCACCTGTGTATGAACTTCCAGTATATTATGCTAGAACTCAACACACGTAAAGTTCCAGCATAATATACTAGAGATTGGAGCACCTGTATATGAACTTCTAGCATATTATGCTGAAATTTTTTCTGAATTTTGAATAGTTTTTTCGTTCAAATTTATCTTTATATGAAAAGTGACTAAATTTCGATTACTTTTGAAATTGTGGCTATTTTTCAATTTTCACTTGTAAATCTGGCTATTTTTAAAAAATTTAATGTACTTCCAACGCCATTCTTGCAAATCATCTAATGGGCCACATCGCTACATTCTTAAAGGGGAATTAAATAAAGGAATTTTTACCTCCTATAGCAAAGGTTGCTACCTTATTTATTTTAAATAAATACCCTTTTAAGAAATTATATTTCATAGCTACCTTTTGATTTTTTATAATCAAATATATATTTATGGTTACCTCCTACCCTTAAGCCATAAAATAAGCTTTGTAGTATTATTTTTCTCTCTCCCCTTAAATTTCTCGTATCCCTAAATTGTATCCTCTACCCCATATGTATTCTCCCTCTCTATCTCTTTCTCATCTTCCACCTTCACATTTTCAAGCTAACTACCATAACCCTCCATTTTTAACTGGTTCTGTCACGACCAGCAAAAAAAAAAGGTGAATCCATCACCTTCAGATTTGAAAAAGGAACAACTTGAAGAAAAACATCAATAATCGAAATCAGAAAAATAAAAGCATTCAATAAACAGAAAATAAACGCCGACAGATCAGTAGGTACCCTAATGATTTGAATTTCATTGTCGAAAAGGTGAGAAGCCCTAATAATATCATCATTGGACATAGCATGTAGCTGGTCATCTTCGAAGTTGCTATCCTCTGCCATCGTCGTTGCCATCTTATCTTATATCTTGTGTTTGTATGAGAATCCGGGGAGAAAACGAAATTAGAGAGCCAGTCTAGGTAGTTTGTGCAATCAGAAAGCTTTCTTGAAGATTCTGTTAATATATTTTAATGTATTTCAATGTATCTCGTGTTATTTTATTGTATTCATTATCTTTTTTCCATTGTATTTCAATGTATCTCGTTGTATTTCACGGTATTCACTGTCTCGCTATATTCCATGAATGTATTCATATATTTTTTTAATTAATATAATTTATGTATTCAGATGTATATATGTATTCAAATTGTTCTGTTTTTGTTATATTTATCAGCTGGTAAAAATATTCAGCATATTTCGTGTAAAATACAGATTATGGGTTATGTAATTGAGTTAGTTGAGTTATATTAAGAGTCTATTGTGTTAACTGATTCACTTTCCGTTCAAAATCAGTTGAATAGACTACAATTTTTGTTATTTACGTTACTGTATTCACAATTACATATCGTGAATACAGTCAAATACAATATCTATCTACCTGTAATCCCCTGTTTTATGCCGTGAATACAGTCAAATACAGTCGAATACAAAAATCTGTCTAGTTGTAATCCCCTATTTCACTCCTAGAAATGCTACTGTATTCATTAATACAGTAGCTTAAATAATACATCTAATACACTCTAAAAAACCTAAAAATATAGCTATAGGAAGTAATATAGTAAACGATAGCTATAACTAGCTAATAAACACTAAAACATAGTGATTTCTGAAAGTTGTAAACCAGAATGGAATGAGAGGTTTACTTTCAGGGTAGAGTATCCATCTGCAGATAAGCAGTACTAGCTTTTATACTTAAGCTCATGGATCGTAATTCATCTTCTTCAGATGACTCTCTTGGCGAAGCGGCGTAAGTAATTTTTGTTTATGTTATCATATCAGACTTGATAGGAAGATGAATACATGTTGTTGTTAGTCAATTTAACCAGATAATACTATATTGTTTAATTTGCATTCAATCAATTGTGCACTTTTGTTATCTACTTGAAGGAATTGATTGATTTGGGGTTGGAGAATGGAAGAGCTGAACTTCATCCTCGGAAATATAGTGTGGTGGGCAGTGATCAATCTTACTGTGGGGAAATTCAAGTTGGCCTCATTTTCACCCCTTGGGTACTCTTTTGAACCGTCAGCTGCAGTATCGAGAACCAAGAATTTCACAAATGAGTGTCAAAATATAAAGAAGTACGTACCACAGGTTAAGGGATTCAATATATAGTATACATACATAAAAATAAATTTTTGTCTAGCTACCCACAGTGGCGGAGCCACCTTATCCAAAGAGGTGTCAACTAACATCTATAACTTGCACTGTGTAACTCGGTAATTTTTATTTTATATGTATATATTACTATATGTTGACTCCCCTTGACTTCCTCATATGTTTACTTCTTTATATTTTGACACCTCCTAGTGAAAATTTCAACTCCACCACTAACTACACAATGTAATTTTCCCCAACAAAGGGTTATTGATTGACACCACCTAACCTAAGGTGGCTCTACCACTGCTCAGTTGTATCCAAACAAACTTTAAAAATCTAATAGTCTTTCTAAATCTTGGTATATGTTCTTGAAAACTTTAATTTTAGAAGGAAAAAGAAAAGAAAAAGGCGAGATAGCAAATAAAATCGATCAAACGAAAAAAATCCATGTGAATGGAAGCACAAAATAAAGGATATATTATATTCTCACCTTACAAAGATACAGTCAACTTGAACGAGTATAACTTGACTCGATTTAAGGGCAGTCCATTTTTTACTATAAATGTAACGTGTTAGAAGGTCATAAACAACATATACTGTAGATTGTCTTTGATAGATCCATTTTTGGCTATAAATTTAACCTGCGATAGAAGGTTATAAACAACACATACCGTAGATTGTCTTTCATAGATGATCATATGAATTTTTCACGATGCTTCCTTTTTATTTTTATTTTTATTTTCCTCGCGATGGAACGCGAGTGTCATGATATGTTAAATAATTTGACAGATTACAGCTGCAGAAGAAGAATATGGTGGATGGAAGGAGAGTGCATGACTGCTGGCTAGCTATATAGTTCCTATATGTATTTGTCAGATTTTGTACTTTGCTTTGAGTAGCGTAAAAATGAAGATATTTACAACTTTTTCTTATGTTTATGCTATGTTAAAGTGATTGTTTGTTGTACTTAACAAAGCAATTGAGGTTATCTTATGCGTAAGAAAAGCTCATTATAGTGCACCATATGTAAGTGTTAGAGAAGAATATAACAATGAAAAAGCAGTTAAACCAAATGAATACTCCACAAGAGAAAAAAAAAAGAACTCTTCTCAAAATTTTGACAAAATGGTCTTCTGACCGCTTAAACTTGTAGCCGTTTGTCATCCCGATATATAAACTTACACTTTTACCATTTTAGCACCTTTACTTGATGAACTGAATACTAATAAACACGTTTGACCATTGACTATGCTTACATGGCGACTATATAGTTGACGTGGCCAAAATGCATGTGAATCACGTTAAGTAGGCGCGTGAATGAGTTAATTTGATTTAAAAATTATAAAATAAAAAAAGAAAGATAAAATCATGGGAAAAAAAATAAAGGACAGGTAAAAAATGAAGAAACCCCTCCCTTGTTTAGTTCTTTATCCATGTTTCGTTCCCAGCTTCCTCTCCTTTCCCTCCCTTCTATTTTCTCACACCCTCAAACTCCTCCACAACTAGAAAATTATATCGAATCGGTTATTGCTCGTCTCTTCTTCTTCTTCTTGTTCTTTAAATTTTGGTGGCAAAGAGTAGTGAAATGGTGGCGTTTCAGATTTGTTTGGTCTATTGTTAGTAGGCTTGTTGAAAAGGAGGTGACGAAGATAAAGTAGTAAGGAAGGTGGCAGGCAGGTGGCAAAAAGGTGAAGCAGTGACGGTTTAGGATGATTCTTCGTATGGTTGCCATTTTTTCCCGCAACAATCTCACCGGAGTAATTTTGCGGGTCTTTTCGAGAGTGTTATAACCATTTTTATGCTATTTTTTTTAACTGGGATTTGATTAGAATATTAAGGTTCAAATTTGACTTCTTACGATTGAAAATGATGGATTTACCGGGAAAAATGGTGGCTCAGTGTCGTCCTAGACGAAGAGAATGGACTGGAAATAAAACTTTTGTGAGTAAATTAATTTTTTAAAAGTGGGACCCATAAATTACGCATGGCAATTAATAAGAGGATAAGTATATGACATGTCATTTGTGTCATAGCGCTTTCGGACCACGCACAATCATATGTGTTTATTAATGTGCAAATATATGAGTTAAGGTGCTAAAATAGTAAAAGTGTAAGTTAATATATCGGGATGAAAAACGGCTACAAGTTTGAATGGCTAGGAGGCTATTTTGCCAAAAAATTTTAACAAAATGCCCCCTTCCGATATACCAATTTAGCTTTTCTTTGTCAACATGGCGCAATCCTAGAGGTCTAGCCACTAGCAAGTATACTATTTAGAGATTAGCCAGTTATGATTTTGTCTTGAATTTTTAAAATATAAATCTTAACTTCAGAATATTTTTGCCCTGAAAATTTAAATTGAAAAACTAAAATTCAAGAATGCACAAGCTAATTCCTAAATAATATCCCTTTAGAGTGGCTACCTAGTGTGATTTCTACTCAGAACAATGTATCAACAAAAATAATGGATTCAGACCACCCCATTTAAACTTAGTTGCATTTGCAATTCTTGAGCTTCATCTTGAAGTACATCTCTTTCGATTTCACAAACTTCAAGCTTAAGTTCCCAGTCCTTCTTTTCCTTATTGAGTCTCCTTAGTTCATTCAACATTTTTTGAGACTCCTTCTGGCTAAGGTCAAGAATTAATTCATTACATCTATCATAGTTATTGGATCTTACCTCGTTTGTTTCACCTCGTGCCATGAAATAATTATCAGTATCTTCCTTGCATTCATCGTCTGATGCATCTTCATCAGTCCAGCAACCAGAGTATCTGTTCATGTCATTTTCCAAGATGGCCATGAAGCACAATGCTATTTCTTTGTGTTCTGAACTGTCTTCATCACTCCAGCTTCCGAAGGATTCATTTTTATTGAACACTCTTGAGACTTCTCTTTTAAGATCCGGGCATTTAGCTTGAACATGCCCATATCTTCCTTACTCATAATACTTTCCACCATTCTTGTGGTTTTCATTGTATTGCCTGGTTCGCCTAGACGGCAGCATTCCCTTCTTGTGTTTCTATATGTTCTCATCAATCCATCCATATTTCTTGATACCATGGAAATTTCTTCTTTAAGAGTTTATGGGTCGCCATCAATATCATTTTCATGTCCTTCAGTTGTAGTTTTGAAGGCAATTATTTTCTTCTTTTCTTCCTTACTTGTTTTCTTGAGATGGGTTTTCGCAAATACTATAAGATCTCCTCGTAGTTCATCATATAAAAGTTTGTTTAGATCTTGAGATTTGAGTGCGACTACTTTTGTCTGCCAAGTGATAAGTAAACTCCTTAGGATTTTTCGAACTTGATCACCATTTGAGTAGGGTTTACCAAAGGCTATTATATCGCTAATGATTTTGCTGAATCTTGCGAATATTTCCTTCACTTTGCTAGTTCCTTCATAAATGACTTCCAGTTTGTCTCACATTTATCTGGTTGTATCACAGCTTGAAATTTTCTCATACTTTTCTCCACTTATAGTATTATAGAGAAAGTTTTGTGCCTTAGCATTAACCTGAACGGCCGTCATTTGCATTGTTTGTAACTAATTTTTAACATATGAAAAATAAACTGCAATCACAAAATAAAAGAAAAATATTTTTACTAATCTCGTACAATTATGTTTCTTCCTTGATTCCTCTCCTGATTATCTCCGTGATTCGAGGGCTTAAGCCACGTATTTCTCAAATGCAGGATAATACAGGCCTCCTGAGGATGTATTTGATCTCCAGTTTCTTGAACTATTTGATTGTCAGGAAGTATCCGGCCATATTTTGATCTTTTTATGAATATCCCAAGATTTTATGGGATTTTGAGACACCTCTTCAAGGGAATATGTATCCCTTTATATAGGTATGAGTTAGGGTTTATGGTAGAGTAACCTCCGTGAAATAGACTCCTAGGATTTCAAGAGTCATGTAGTATCTTTAATTTAGGATTAAGCTTGATCCCTTAAAATTCCAGTGTCTACATGAATATCTGTGTATTCATCTATATCTTTAGGATCAACGGATGGTTGAGCTGGTGGTGGTGGTGGATAGTTTCTCTTTTTGATAACGCACCATACTTTACCATAGTAGAATTTTGCAAAAAATTCCATTCGCACTTTCCAGTGAGAATGTATTGTCCATTGAAATATGGTGGCCTGACTTGTGACGTTCCTTCTTGAAGGAGTGCTCCAATAGTTACTTGATTTGCCATGATCTTTTCTCACAAGCTGTTAAGTAAAAAATGAGAGACCTGCTCTGATACCAACTGAAAGTGCGAGGGGGGAGTGAACTGTAATTTTTCTTTTCTTTTTCGAGGTAGTCGACTAACTTGCATTCTAGTCGACTGGGCTTTTCAAAACTAAATATAAGAAAATAAATTAAAGAAAGTAAATGATACAAAATATTTTATACTAGTTCGGATTCAGAGTGAATTCATATCCAATCTCCTTCGGTTGTAAGGGTGATCTCTTTCAAGTATGAAGTGGCTTAGTATAGATGGGTTGCTGTTGTTATAAACCAATAACTTTCGGTCACTTTGTTCTTCTCTCTTATAATCGACACAATGCCTCACCTGTATTCTTTTTTCTCTCTCGTCTCTTCTTAGTTACAGAGAAAATCTATAGCAGACTACAGTGTTTGTTTGAAGTAGAACAAATAGATTGAAATTAGTTCTATCAAAGTATATCATTCTTGGCATCTTTTGTAGAATATGTATGCCGAGTTGGTCTCCATTCTTTACGGCGTGATAGTGAAATGATCGAACGGCAACCCAAGGGAGTTGATTCTTAGAATCAATCAAGATGATTTTATTCCAGAAATGAATGGACTTTTCCTTTCGTTGCTTCCTTGCGAGCCGTTAAGAAGAATATTCTCTGATGATCTTCTCTGTAGATGATTGATCTTGTATACTGATTGATTGATGCCTTCGGTGAATGGTTGATTTGAAGAGTCCGGAATTGAAATAATGATTTTTAGACAAAAATTCAATATTTGATTTTAAAAAAAAAGATACTTTAATAGGTAATTCGCAGTCTAATACTGCGAATTGCTTTAACGGAATTTTTGTCGTTAACACAATTCGTAGTATTAAACTGCGAAGTATTAAAAAAATAATTTTTTATGACAATTCGTAGTACAGTACTACGAATTACAAATTCGTAGTACTATACCAGGAATTGCCCTAATAAAATATGGGTAGTCTTCTTCCCAGACAACGATCGCCATTAAAAAACAAAAAGGAGATTGCTTGGTCCCCCACCCCGCGTACAATTTAAAAAAAAATTGGCCTCATCCGTCCCATAAAGAGCAAGGAGTATAGGTCCCACATCCGTCCCATAAAAGAAGCTTTGGATTGCATGTTTCGGGTGCAAAAATTTGATTTTAATAATATTTACATTGAGGTATTTCAATTTAGTTTATGCCGAAACTCATATAGTCATGCATTAGTATTGTTTAGTATGTTTCCATGTGAATTTATGTTATGTTAGTGTTTAATTTT
>MU744794.1:21782-36659 GCA_026770625.1 Nicotiana glauca | reverse complement strand
GTTCCTCGTCACTACTCCATCGAGGTTAGTCTTGGTACTTACTGGGCACCGCTGTGGTGTGCTCATACTACTCTTCTGCATATTTTTGTTGTGTAGATACAGGTACTCCCGTTCAGTTCTGTCAGTCCTGGAAGGAGGCGTATTGGTAGAGACTTCAAGGGATATCTGCTACGTCCGCAGACCGAGGAGTCCCTTTCCAGCTTTTCTGTAATAAGTATAGTACTTCCAGTATTCTCTCCTTTGTATAGATATTCTTGAGTCAGAGCCTCTTATGTATCCCCTTAGCTTGTGATTTGTGAGTTTTCGGGTTTTGGGAAGTTTTGTTAGCTTGAGGATTGTTGTGGCATGTGCCGAGCGGCACCTTAAACCCTGTTTATTTTTCCAATTTAGTTTTATTTAAATTCTTCCACAAATTTTGGTTTATCTTCCGCATTGTTAGGCTTACCTAGTCATAGGGACTAGGTGCCATCACGACATGTTCATGGAGGGTGAACTGGGGTCGTGACACCTTCTTGCACTGCTTTGGAAAAGTGTTTGATCAACTTCTTGCCTTAATTATGTTACCCGTTTGAAATCAGAATTCCTTAATCAAAGGGAAACCTTTTGTAATTGATTTTTTAAATTATTCTCCTACCTATTTCTACTTGCTTTCTATACTATAAATACATGACCTTCTAACAAATCAGACACGGTTAATACGACCAACTTTCAATCACACATTCTCAATCCAATACTCTTACACTACTCATAGTTCTTTTCTGAAATCATAGTGTTGTGACTGCTTGCTTGCGCTTTGGCTTTACAAGACTACTGCTTTCTTTTCTTGAATCCCTGAAACTGGTATGTTCTAGTCTGGTTTTTATCCTCATCCCAATGTGTTTACTTTATAGTTTCTACATCCCTGTCTGTTTTACTACCTATGTTTAATGCTAATTGTCAAGTCAATTCCTTTGCATATGTTTCTACTGTGAATCCCTACGCCCCTGTCTGCATTACTGCCTATGTTTAATGTTAATCAGCAATGTCAATTTCTTTGAACATGTTCCTACTGTGAATCCCTGTACCCCTATTCCTCTCTATTTGTTTTGAGTTTAAGTTCAGAACATGACAACATCCAAATTGTTGCTCATGTCTGGACTTGATCCTTTAAGGGATCCTAACTCCTAAAAATGTGGCTAATAGGTTGGTTGGGGTGTGCCAGCACTTTCAATTGCTGGGTATGACCACCAGCCTGTCTTGGTTTTCCCCAGAATCCCCTCTATTGCACTCACACTCTCTCCTAGTTTCTAAGTTCTGTCCCCCTCCTATGAGCCTTGCTTTGGGACCTTGAGTTCCCTCTGAACTTGGACATTTGAGGGCTGGCCCTTCCACACTGCATTATAATTCAATTCTGTAATGAATTTGGGTGCAAGCACTGCCCGGAGTTTATAAGCCTCTGGGTAATTCTGACACAACCAAAAAATGAGAAAGGCTTTGGGAATTCGATCCTTGGAGTTGGTTTACTTCATGCCTTAGACAGAAGACTGAATCAGGCTCGCCTTGGTTGGAAATTTTAGTTATTCTGATGTAATTTTACTTCGTTCTCTTATTCAATTCTGGGTTTTAATAATCTTGTAATAACTATTGGGATTTTTTAGTGAAAAGGGGAGGGTACATCATGCATGAAAGGGGTAGATTCATGTTCATAGGAATTTAATACGTTTTAGCAATCATGTCATGTTTTCAGTTCTGCATGTTTCATATAGAAATCATGTTCATAGGTTACATATTTCATATAGAAACCATGTTCATAAGCTCTACATTTTCATATAGAAACCATACTTATAAGTTTCTGCACTTTTGTATTATTTAGAAAACATGTTTATAGGTTTTGCTTTTTATATAGAAATACTGTTTATAGATTCTACATTCTCATATAGAAACCATGTCTATAGCTTCATGAATTACATGTAGAAACTATGTCTAAAGGTTTCCATATTTCTGCATACCACATAGATAATATGGCTATAGGATTTCCTGAATTCTGCATATGCATCTATCACTAGGCAAACATATTTATAGGTTTAAATGACAAACAGCATCCTAGACACCATGCCTATAGGACTTCTGTACTTTCATTTCGAGTATAAACATTTTAAATCATTTAGCACCTAGAAAGCATGCCAATATGAGCTATCAACTAAAATCTGAATCGCCTATTTTGCCTAACTCTAAGAATTAGTAGATAGCAGGGCTTAATATCTATAGAGCTTATGCTTTGTATAATCAACAATTCTTCTTCTTTAAACTAGCACACTCCCGCATTGTTAGATATCATGCCTATAGGTTTTGCCTAGGCAAGCCATAAGGTAAATTAGTTAATAGGAATTAGACTTTGTTAAATTCCAACCAGCAGGCAGGTCTGATTCAGGTTTATCATCTAAAACATGTAATAAATCAGTCTTCCTCATGCTTCCTTTAAGTTTAATTAAGACCATAACTAGTACGTGCAAGGCATGCTAAACTATATGTTTCTCTTTGTTTCTTTAGGAGGTCTGTTTGAGCCTTTCTATTTGTTGTGTGTTTTTCCCCATATCTGTTACATATGTGTTTCGACTGTCGCCTTAGACTTTTATCCTTTTAAACCACAAAAGCCAAGTTTCCCTTCCTTTTAGGACTAGTAGTCCCAAATACCTTCGGGACTGATAGGATTGGGGAGGGTAGTAGCATGCAATAGGAAAATGAGGCCATTCTGCATTTAATACCTTAACGGGGTGGGAAAGGGTAGATATGGATATGATGACCATGCGATAACACCACGTGTATAAACGGTTATCGGGTGTTGTGTAGGGTGATCCATATTATTTATAAACCTAGGACCCCTTCCCTTTACTTATTTATTTTTCAGAATTTTGAAAACTGTCCAATTTCCAGCTTCTTTAACCTCTTTTACCCCAATTACTTGCATCAATTATGTGAAAACCCCTCCTTTTACTTGGTTATTTTTAGAACTTTTAAAAAACTGCTTTCTTTCCAAACTTCAGTTTCTTTTACTTCAGTTGCTTGCAATCATTATGTGAAAACTATCTCTATTTGCAATTCTTGCTTGTTCACTTGTCATTTGCACTTAAAGTCACAATTATAGCATGGCCGGGAACCACACTAGTGGATCTTGAGGGGTGCCTAATGCCTTCCCCTCAAGATAATTTCAAGCCCTTACCCAATCTCTGGTTTTTTCTAAGTCAAATTTCCTCTTAGTGTCCTAATGCACTTAATCATTAGGTGGCGACTCTTCAATTGCAAACCCAATTCCCAAAAGGAAATGAGTTGTTCGCCCAAATTTCATAAACCCAATTTCGCGAGAAAAAAGGGGCATCGACAATATACTATTGCAGGTTATATTATATATGCCCCGCCGTAGCCTCGTCACTACCTCATCAAGGTTATGATCGGCACTTACCAGCACATGGGGTCCGCACTACTGATACTGCACTTTGCACTTTCTGTGCAAATTTTGGAGCTGGTTGTGGCTGATCGAGAGGTCGGTTGCAGGCATTCATTTAGGAGACCCAATGTAGTCCGGCAGGCTTCCGTAGGCCCTGGCGTCCCCTCCTATTTTCTACATTTATGTTTTATTTTATTTCAAGACAAACGTATTATTCTTTTATACCCATACTTGAATGTACGTGGTTTATGACACCAGTTTCTGAGTGGTAATAGTTTTTGGTATTTGTTAATAGTATATGGATAATCGGTTAATTATGTACTTCCAAATTCATTTCAATTTGATTTAGTTCTGTTAATTGTAAACTATAAAATGAAAAGAAAGAGGTGAATAGAACTCTAATATTGGCTTGACTAGTGAGTGCGTTGTTAGGCGCCATCACGGTCCCATGGGTGAGAAATGTAACAGGACCAACAGGCGATAATAGCACAGCTGCAGAATCAAAGCCACGTCCCCAGTAGGGTTGAGCCCGAACCATCCCGGCAAAACACCTGAAGAAATGAGCAAGTTATGAAAGGTCTGGTGAAACAGAGCCAGGGACCTACCCCGAAATAATAAAAATTCTTGAGGTAATAACAAAGCAAGTGGAATCGGGGTAGAAGAAGATTGAGGCCAATGACAAAAAAGTGGAGATCTATAACTCCAGAGTTGATCAAATCCCAGGAATGCCCCCGATATTGAAAGGCCTGGACTCTATGAAATTTGTCCAAAAGCCTCCTCCTCCGAGTGCGGCACCGAAGCTAATCCCGAAGAAGTTTTGTATGCCGAGTATTCTGAAGTATAATGGAACCACAAATCCAAATGAGCACATGACCTCGTACATGTGTGCCATCATGGGAAACGACTTTGAAGATGACGAAATCGAGTTAGTTTCTTTAATAAAGTTCGGAGAAACCCTCTCAAAGGGAGCAATGATATGGTATCACAACTTACCCCCAAATTCAGTTAATTCATTTGCTATGCTTGCAGATGCCTTTGTGAAAGTGCATGCCGGGGCCATCAAGGTTGAGACAAGAAAATCGGACCTTTTCATGGTAAAAAAAAGACAACAAAATGCACAGGGAATTTTTATAGAGGTTTAAACTAGAACGGATGGACCTGCATCCGGTTATGGATGATTGGGTCGTTCAGGCATTCACTCAAGGACTTAACCCCAGAAGCTCTTTAGCATCACAACTGTTAAAAACAAATTAGATAGAGAACCTGGCGGTAACATGGGTAGGCGTCCATAATAGGTACCAGTCAAAAATAAGAGTCGGGGACGATCATCTTGGGGCCACTTTTGGGTCCATTTATCCCATCAAAACTACTAACATGTCTAAGAGAGTCGTCGATCATAAACCAAGACCGAACAGATACCGGTACCGACCATATAGTAGAGAACCGAGGGGTAGTGGATCTGGGCGTAACCTTACAAGGAATGAGAAGTGGAATGATCAGGCCACAGTAATCGGGGACTCATAAGCAAAAATGGTTTCGATAGACCACTCAGTACCAGGGATGCACCAAGGTGATCGGAATATAATTTCAATGTCGATGTTGCCAGCATCGAATCTGCCATCAGGAACATTAAGGATACCAAGTGGCCACGACCATTGCAGTCCGAACCTACACAGAGAGACCCTAACTTGATATGTAAGTATCATGGAACTCATGGACATAGAACTGAAGACTGCCGACAGTTAAGAGAAGAAGTGGCCCGCTTATTTAATAACGGAAATCTCCAGAAATTTCTGAGTGATCGAGCTAAAAATCACTTCAGGAACAAAGACTCCAATAAACAAATTGAACAGGAAGAACCTCAACACGTCATCAACATGATTGTTGGAGTAGTCGATGTCCCTCAGGGACCAGTGCTAAAGTGCACTAAGGTGTCCATCACAAGGAAAACACGAACACGGGATTCTATACTAGAATGAACCATTTCATTCAATGATGAGGACGCCGAAGGCATCATACAACTACATAAAGATGCACTAAATATTTGTACTTTTAAATAAATTTCAATTTAAACGTGTGTTGATTGATCCAGGTAGCTTGACCAACATCATTAGATCGAGGGTCGTGGAGCAGTTGGGTCTACAAAAACAGATAGTGCCAGCCGTTTGGGTATTGAACCAATTTAACATGGTATATGAAATTACAAAAGGGGAGATAACCCTGCCGGAAAACACTGCCAGAACCATCCAGGAAACAAAATTTTATGTGATCAAGGGGATATGAGATATAATTCTCTATTTGGAAGACCTTGGGTTCACAACATGAGAGTGGTACCTTCAACCTTGCACCAGGACTTAAAGATCTCTACACCAGGAGAAATTGAGACAGTGTACGGAGAGTAGCCGGCCGAAAAGGAAATGTTCGCAGTCAACGAAGTAATCCTAGTACCTACCTTTTTTATGTTAAAAATCAGGGAGCTGGCCAGAAAAGCCGAAGTTAAATAGCAATCATTGATGTTGGTCCCGGCCAACCAGAGGGACGAGAAGTCGATGAGGAAGATGATTATAGAGTTCCTAGATCGTTCATATCTCCTAATGATACAGACGCCACCAAATCTACGGTCAAAGAACTGGAGCAAGTTATATTGACCGAATACATGTCAGATCTAAAGGTATACCTGTGTACGGGGATGACCCCCGGGCTCAGGAAAGAACTCATTAATTTCCTTAAAATTAACATATCTTGTTTTGACTGGTCCCATCTTGATATGACAAGGATCCCGAGGGAGATAACCACTCACATGCTAAGTTTGGGTCCGAAGTTCCACCTGATTAAACAGAAGAGGAGTCCTCAGTCCGAAGTCAGGCATGTCTTCATCAAAGATGAGGTATCTAAACTCCTTAAAATAGGTTCTGTTTGGGAAATTAAATACCCCGACTGGTTAGCTAATGTAGTGGTAGTGCCTAAAAAGGGAAATAAATTAAGAGTGTGCATAGATTATAAAGACTTTAACAAGTCATACCCTAATGACTCTTTTCCTTTGCCTAATATCGATCGCATGATCGATGCGACGGCTGGTCATGAGATACTCAGCTTTCTCGACACCGATTTCAGATACAACCAAATTCGAAAAGATCCGAGCATCAAGAAAAAACTTCCTTTATCACTAAATTTGGCACCTATTGTTATAACGTAATGTTGTTCGGACTAAAGAACACCGATGCCACTTATCAACGTCTAGTAAACCGAATGTTCGAAGAACAGATAAGATAATCAATGGAAGTTTATATTGATGACATGTTAGTTAAGTCCCTACGAGTAGAGGACCATTTGAAACATTTGCACGAAATCTTTGACATATTGAAGAGATACAATATGAAGCTAAACCTCAAAAAATGTGCATTAGGGGTCGGATTTGGAAAATTACTTGGGTTCATGGTGTCCAATCAAGATCAATCTCGATAAAATCAAAGCTACATAAGACCTCACTGTGGTGGACAATGTCAAGTCCATTTAGAGGCTAAACGGGCACATCACCGCACTAGGCCGGTTCATATCGATGTCTTCAAATAAGAGCCATTGGTTCTTCTCGCTATTGAAGAAGAAGAATAACTTTTCTTGGACTCCGTAGTGCCAACAAGCTTTGGAAGAACTCAAACGGCACCTTTCGATTCCACCCATGCTCTATACTCCAAAAGCGGATGAGCAGTTGTACCTTTACTTGGCGGTATCTAAGGTGGCGGTAAGTGGAGTCTTAGTCTGAGAAGAGAAAGGTACTCAATTTCCTATTTACTATGTTAGTAGAACTCTAGGCGATGCTGAAACGAAGTATCCTCACTAGGAAAAATTAGCTCTCGCTTTGCTAAGCGCTTCTAGAAAGTTGAAACCGTACTTTCAATGCCACCCAATATGTGTCATAACTTCTTACTAAGGAACATTATGCACAAACTCGAGCTCTCGGGTCGGTTAGCCAAATGGGCCGTAGAAATTAGCTGGTACGATATCGTATATAGATCTCGAACCGCCATCAAATCACAAATCTTGGCACTGGCCAAATTTACACCGGCCTCAATACCCAAAGTCGAAAAGGAATTATTGTTAACCTCGAGGACTTCCTGGGGAATCTGGACCCTCTTTACGCATGGTGCTTTGAATGCAAAGGGGTCCGGACTCAGCATCGTGTTAAAGCCACCTACGGGAAACATAGTTGGGAAGTCTATTAGAATCATAAAATTGACTAACAATGAGGTCGAGTATGAGGCCATGATTGTAGGTCTTGAATTGGCTAAAAGTCGTGGGGCCGAGGTGGTCGAAGCTAAGTGCGATTCCCTCCTTGTGGTAAATCAAGTCGATGGAACCTTTAAAGTAAAAGAGGAACGAATGTGAAGGTATTTGGACAATTGCAGGCAACACTGCATCAATTCAAGGGATGGACCCTACGGCACGTGCTCCGAGATCAAAATAGCAAGGTCAATGCTCTGGCTAACTTGGGATCATTAGTTGATGACGATGAATTCAGTTCGGGAACACTCGTACAGCTTATGAAATCGGTGGTAGAAGAAGGCCATGCCAAAATAAACTCAACAAGTTTAACTTGGGATTGGAGGAACAAATACATAGATTATTTGAAGACTCGGAAGTTGCCCTAGAATCCTAAATAATCAAGAGATCTGCGCGCAAAGGCGGACAGGTTTAGCCTATCCAGAGGGACTCTGTTCAGAAGAACATTCGACGGCCCGCTCGCCATTTGCTTAGGGCCAGAAGATATCAAATATGTCTTAAGAGAAGTTCACAAAGGCACTTGCGAAAATCATTCGGGGGCGAAATCTTTGGTTCAGAAGATAATCAGGGCTCGCTATCACTAAATCAACATGGAGAAAGATGCGAAAGACTTCGTATGAAGATGCGACGCCTATCAAAAACACGCAACCATGATCCATCAACCTGGAGAGCTACTACATTTGGTCTTGTCCCCGTGGTCGTTCATGAAGTGGGGAATGGACATTGTTGGTCCCTTGCCATCGGCACCTGGTAAGGCTCAATTATACTATTTATGACCGATTATTTTTCTTATTGGGTCAAAGCTCAAGCGTTTGAGAAAGTTCGGGAAAAAGAAGTCATTGACTTCATTTGGTACCACATAACATGCTGGTTTGGGGTAGTAGTCGAGATAGTATGTGATAATGCGAAGCAATTCATCGGCAGCAAGGTAAACAAGTTTTTTGAAGATCACATGATTAAAAAGATCTTATCAACACCCTATCACCCTAGTGGGAACGGACAGGCGGAATCAACAAACAAGACCATACTTCAAAACCTAAAAAAGTGATTGACTGATGCCAAAGGGAAATGGAAGGAAATTCTGCCCGAAGTCTTTTGGGCATACCATACAACTAAGTCTAGCATTGGGCCACCCTATTTTTGCTAGTTAACAATTCTGAAGCATTGATACCGGTCGAAGTGTGGGAACTGAGCCTCAAGTCCCGATATGCAATCAAAGAATTGAACGGTGTAGCCATGAGCACGAGCTTCGAACTATTGGATGAAAGGCGTGAGACCGCCCTAGTCCGGTTAGCCGCCCAAAAACAGCGGATAGAAAGATATTATAATTGAAGAGCCAATATTTGGCACTTTAATATCAGGGACTTGGTGTTAAGAAAAGTAACATCACATACTCAAAACCTGAATGAGGGGAAGTTGGGGCCGTATGGGGAAGGACCATATCAAGTCATCGAGTTTACTGACAAAGGCTCATACAAACTCGAAGCAGGAAATGATGCGCGGCTACCGAAAAATTGGAACGTGATGCACTTAAAGCGGTACTACTTCTAAGGTACGATCTCATTTACTTTTTTATAATATTATGAATCGGACTAACACTTCCAGGTAATGTCCAAGAGAGAATGTGACTATTAGGTCTTAAATCACGCGTTGCGCTCTTTTTTCTTTGAATCGATTTTTTCCCAAATGGTTTTTTCGGCAAGGTTTTTAACGAGGTAACAGTAAGTCGTGCTAACTTAGATTCAAAGGCCGATATTAATTCAGATTCAACGGGCACGTCAACAGTATCTAAGCCCCCTCAAGATCGACCTCGAGTACTGGGGGCCATCACCCTTGGGTTAAGGTTCTTACCAAGGAAAGAATGAAACTTTGTACTTGAATAGATTAGGCTCGGTGGTTAGGATTTATTGTAGGGGCCAAATGGTCAAGTGAATCGTGCCTACATAGTCCACCTTAGCCGTGATACAAGATTTTGCATGCTTTCAATCGTGTACTTTACACACAGAAATGAAATAAGGTTTCCACCTTTCTATCACACATTTTGCCTCTTAAAAACATAGGTCCTATCCCTATTCGGGGACTGTCGTCCGAAAAATGTTTGGGCAACTCGGGCTACCAAATCCCGGAGGCAAAAAACCTATTAGGTAGAGCCTAAACATAAAAGGCTACGGCCACCTAAAAAATGGCTCGGAGACGTCCGAAGCTCGTGATCAAAACATAAGGCTAAAAGGTTACCCTCGGCAAAAGTATCATCTAAAATCACTTAAGCATCTTGGGAAAAACTTTCGGTCACTTCGAATTTTCAAAGCCTTGAGCAAATAAAGTTGCATCAAAGTTAGGCTATGTTTGGACCTCCAAAAAATGAACAACTTATTAGTACATTTGATTCTACGCTAGAAATATTTGCAAGAATAGAAATTATGAAAAGATGCTAAAAAAGTAGAGACTCGAAATTGCCAGAAAGGGAAATTTTATATATTACGGAATGTATTTACAAAGGCCTAACAAAAACGGCCTCAAAATAAATAAAACATATACACAAGACAAACACTAAAAAGGTTCTAAGGCATTCATGTCTGGTCTTTACCGGCGCCCGATTCGTCGCTAGAACCCTCGGAGCCTTCTGCACCTTCAGGATCAAAAAGTTTCTTTCCCTCGACCTTAAGCGTTTTTTCTTACTCAATCTCGAATGACAGGTCAAAACCTCGGGCGTGGATCTCTTCAAGGGTCGCCCTTCGAAATAGTCATCTCATATATTTGGCATTAGACTTCAGGTGGGCCTCGGCTGCTTTGACATCGGCCTTGTATTGGGCCACCATCTCTTCGATATCAGCGGAGGTTGAGTCCAACTTGGACTTTATTTCTTTTTATTATCTACCGAGGGCATCCCGATCTGCTAGAGTCGAGCTCAGTTATGCTTGGATATTGTCATTCAGCTAGGACCACTTGTCGACTTTCTCCTTCGCCACCCGAAGTTGAACCTCTACCGATTCTAGCTTTGCCTGTGCGGTTTCCTTCTCGGAAGCCAGCAGGTCCATTTTTCTCTTCCACCCGTTGACCATGGCTTAGACCTCGTTCATCTCGATTCAGAGTTGGTTGATCTAGTCGATCTTCTATTGGACCTGCGAGGTTTTATCATTAGCCACTACGACTAGTTTCTCGTTTCTAACCTCAAATACCTTTACCTTTTCGACCAGGTCGGCATGTTCCCGCCTCAGGGTCAAAGCTTCCCTCTAAGCCCTATCCAGCTCGGCCTGAAGGTCCATGATGGCTCTGTCTTATTGCTCGCTAAGGAGCTTGTATGTATCCTTCTTCTGAACCTGCTCCTTAAGCACGACTTCAAGCTGATTGATGTCGACACGGTACCGAAGAATCTCTCGTGGTAAAGTATCGAGGCCTGAAAAACAATGAAATTCATGAGAGATATCAAAACCTCTGTTTTAAAAGGAAGAATTGGGACCCGCCCGGGGCTCGCCCGAAGGCGGAGCACTCGTAAAACGCCCCTGGGCTTATGTGTGGGGTTTAGTTCCGTGAGACTTATGCCTCGGTCATCAAAGCTTACGGCTCGAACACGCCCAATGCCCAACGTACTGGGCTCGCCTAATAGAACCTTATGCAATTGTATGTAACTAACCTTGTAAATTCTCAAATTTTATTAATAAATCATTGACTATTCAAAATTACTTTTTTCTTAATCATAAATCATCAAGTTGAGAGTATTTATGTCATAATTAAAATAAGAATTATTGTACGTTATTCACTAAGACTGGTATAATAGTTAATATTAAATAAATCTTTCATTTAAAAAGTATTTATTTATTAACTTGTGTTATGTCTTTACTATATAATAGTCCATAACTTTTTTATAATTATTTTTCTAAATATTATTTTTTTCACGTTTACGAGATACAATAATTATTAGTTTAATAGCTCAGTATTAACTAGTAACTATTTATAAATAATTAGTTATCATGGTATTGTATGGTGAATTATGTGTCACTTTAATAACTTGTTGAAACTTAAAAATAAATGATGAAAGAGAATCATATTGAAATTGTGAATTATGTTTTATATTAATTCTCTTTCAAATAGAAAGCCTATTAAATAAAAGGATTTTAAGAAAACTCTAAAATTATAATATCGAAATTCTTTCAAGATTCATTACTCCTTAAGAGATACATATAAGATTTCTTATCGAATACATTACTTTTGATGTTTGAGTTGTAATAACCTAGCAGCTAATTTACATATTATGATATATGTCATATTTTTCTTATTATTCATAGTTGAATTATACTTTATAAATATTTTCAATAGATTATTAGTTATAATTTTATGATTTTAATGTAATATTTATAATTATTTTTTAATTTATACTATGTTAAAATTCTTAAAATTAGTAAAAATTAAAGATCCGTAGGACTTACGCCCCATGTTTCAGGGGCTTACGCATCGCCTCGACAGAGGTAAAACGCCTCGCCTCACGCCCCTGTCTTTTAAAACATTGATCAAAACATAAGTAAAATTCAAGAAGATGTAATGATGCCTTACCCGGTTCAGCGCCTTTTGCACCTCATTGAAAAGACAATGCATGTCCACCTCGTTCACTTTTGCCTGGTCATCCTCGGTCAACGGGCATCGGAGGTAGCTGGCCATGCCTACGGGAGCAGATAGAACCCGGGCATCCTCCGGGATAGTAAGAATAACCTCTCTCTTACGACCAGGGTCCACGCTCGGAGCAAAAAATTGATTAACCAACTTTGGGCTCAAACTTGGCCCACCAGCTTCCGAGATACAGCCTTCTTCGGAGCTTCCAGGTTGTTCAGCCTGGAAAAATATTCCAAAATGGACGAATCACACCGTCAAAGAAGGAATGAAGGGGGTCGTCCGAACCGTGGACTCCTTCACTTGATTTCTCTTTTCCTGCTTGGACCTCCTCGAGCATGGAATCGGTGTAAGAGGGTTGTGTAAGAGGGCATTCCCATAATTTATATTACATTGGTTACTTCCTTTGGTGCAGAACCGGCTTCTTGGGGGGTCTCAGCTCCTGTCTCCATCTCGACCTCTTGAGTCGGAAGGAGGTCGGTCTCACGGCCCGCCCCCTCGGCTGTTACCTGCTCCCCAGCGAGGGTCGGTCTATGGCCAACAATATTATCATCTTCTTGGGACTCCTCCCTGAGCCGAAGAAGCGAATCAGAATTCGGCCCCAGAGAGATGGAGCTCTTCTTGGGCTTATGAGCCACTCTTTTCTTTGGCTTCACCTTGGAGCTCGGGGAACCCGAAGCCTTTCTTTTCTTTTTCTTCTTCTTCTTTTCCCCCCATGGTAGCCCTGGGTTGTCCCGTAATGGAGGGATCAATAGACAAGGACGCATCCTTATCCACTTCCAAAGGCCTAAGTTCAGTGATCTTAGGCAAACCTACAGAAGAAAGAAGAAAGTTCAATATGATGTGAGTTAAGAACACGGCAATAGCTATTCAAAGGAGAATCTTACCATGAGAACGGGCCTCTCATTGGCCCTTCAAAAGCTTGCGCCATGAGAGCTTGAAGTTTGACATCTGCTTGCAGATGCCGTCGATCCACTCCTTAAGCTGGGGGATCGCATTTGGAACACGGGCAACATCTGCACAACCACAAATATGAATGATGAGAAAGAAAATGAAGAAAAATTGACACTTGAGGAAATGCTTCACTTACGAGATGCATTCCACTTCTCGGGGAATGGCATAATCTTTGCAGGGATCAGATCTTTGGTCTTCACCCAAACGAAGCGTCCCTACCAGCCTCGGTCTCGATCCTCGTCAATGCTCGAAAAAGGGGCCTTGCTGGCCCAGCGAGTAAGCTTGATCAGTCCCCCTCGGAACTGTATAGACGGAGCAGGTGGCCCAGGGTGAACTGAGGGGACTCGGTTTTATCCACAAAATAATGAAGGAGGATCATGATCCTCCAAAGAGGTGGGTGGATTTGACCCAGGCACACCTCGTATCTCTTATAAAAATCTAAAACGGCTGGGTCCACCGGGCCCAGCGTGAAGGGGTAAGTGTAAACACTTAAATACCCCTTCACATAGGTAGTGATATCGTCTTTAAGCCTGGGGACCAACACGACCTTATTTCCTCATTTACAGTCCTCTCGGACTGTGGGAGAGTATTTTCGGTGATAGAGCATATATATCTCGATGCCCATTCACCTCGGTCTTGTTTGGAAGAGGCCCCCTCGGCCTTGAAGTCGTCCGCAATTGAACAGCCCCGGGAATAAACATTTTCAAGGGGTGCTCGGGGGGCCGGTTAGGTGGCCGCCAACCTGGTGGAATCCACTTCTAGAGTAGCCGTCTCGAGGATAACTATTTCGGGAGTGACCACCTCGGTATCGACGGTCGGTTGGGAAGATGAAGAGACAGTCTATTGAGGAGCTGATTTAGACGTTTTAGCCATTTCTATCTAGAAAATTTGAAAACTTAAAGAAAAAATACGAAAGTGTGAAGGATAAAGAGCTAAGTATGAAGATTTGATGAAAATCTGGGTAAGAACCAAATAACAACTATGAGAATTTGAAGATCAAGGATGAAGATATAAAAATTTGAGAGAAGTTGGTGATAGCTAGAAAACTCGAAGTTGGAACTTTGATCGGAAAGTGGAAAAAGGACAGAAGATGGAAACTTTTATAGAGGAATTACGCGATGCTTCGCATTCGGAGGCAACCAGCCGATGGTTGACATGTGTTCAAAGTCAGAACGACGCGACTGATAGGACGTTTAGACTTCTTCGTTATTTTGGTTATAACGTACGGAGAAAGGAATCGGAGAACATCTATCATTTCTCATCGTTTCGGCAAACCTACTCAGAACGAGGGGACTATCTGTACATGGGTAAAATGGGGGCTAATGAGCACCCCAATTTTTCGGTGGGTCAAACGAAGCAAGGACGTAACTACAAAGAATCGAAATCAAAGCTGAAGCCTCTCGTATCAAGGCCCGAACAAAATACTTGTCCTCGGAGCCATCGAAACCATGCCCCCGGATCCCTTCGAGCTCCAATACCTCGAAAAGTATTACCAAACATCAGGTTGTGATATTCGTGCCCGACCGAGTATCACGGCGTGAATCTTGTCCAATATCGACAGCATATCAGTGATTAACAAAAAAGAAGATTTTTACCTTTCTTAAAATTGTACT
>MU744794.1:0-18036 GCA_026770625.1 Nicotiana glauca | reverse complement strand
GGGGACTCTCATACTAGATAAAGGAGATAATTTTTATTCAGGGGCGATTAGGTGATACGCAGACCAAGACAATATACATTTATTTTCTCTGCTTCCAAAACTTATTCAAAGTTTTTATTTTTGCTCTGAACCGAGGGCAAAACAATCACTAGGCTCACTACTATTGGTTTGCTATTTATTATATCTTTAATTTGCTCATCTAACATTATTAATTACTTGTATTGAATTAGTTCATATATCTTTAAAACCATGTATAAATTTAATTGTTATCCATTTTTAAGGGTAACACATATATAATTTATATATATCAAGTAGAAAAAACAATAGTGAATCCATCCACCTTTGAAACTCCACATCCATGGAAAATCAGCAATCCCTCGTCCTCTACTGTTCTTATAGGTTCGAGGTATTGATTATTACTGAATTGTTCTATTATTTTTTCCTTTTGTGCAACTGCCAAATATATTACTACGAAATGAACTCCCTCTTGATTATAAGTTTATAACTTCCATACACTCATAATTACAAAATGGTTTTTAGCCTATGCAAAATTCACTTTATGATCACGATGTTTTATTCTTGTCTTGTGCCAAATAGAACCAATCAACAAATCCACTAAATGTTCTTACCATGGACAAATTTATCTCACAAGTCACTAATACAAACTTACTTTCACTAAATGAATCTTCTTTTGCCTTCATTAAGATTAGGCAAAATATATAGATTGCTACTTGAACTATGGAATAAATTTCGGTTATACACATTCTAAAAACAAAAATTATTTTTACACACTCAATATTTAAAAGTGTGTCTATGACGCACTAATTTTAAAGTTGACCAATTTCACAAAATATATCTATGTCATGCAAGAATGGGATTGTGACGTGTGTCCTTTACCTAAAAAAAAACTTAGAATTACAAATTTACCCTTGTCGTCTTCATTCTTAGGTTTTTGTACGTTTATTTAGGATTTGTTACGAATAGAATTCTATTTGGAGTGAATGTCTATCTTGTAGAGAGTTTTATTTTGTGACTAAGTCATTTTTCCCCTATAAATAGAGGGGTCTTACCCCATTGTAAATCATCACAAAATTCTATAAGAATTCTCTCTCTCTTTCTCTGCAATATTATTCTTCTTCTTTTGTTATTTTATAACACGTTATCAGCACGAGACTCTAACCAATTGAGTAGAAGCTTTGGGATTGAGCATAATCATTATCAATTGTTCTATGAACTTACTTCATGATTAAATTCTGGATTTAAGGTAAGTATTTTACTTTTCTCTTTCAAATTCTTGACATTCTATAATTTGATTTTAAATACAAGCAAAGACGAAAAATTTTGTTTGCAACTCTAATGGAGTTTGAAAGAAATTATAACCACCCAAAGTGGTAAAATTTCTATGCCTTGCCATGATTAAATTCATGTATGATTGTGGGCAAAGAATTGAAAACTCGTCCCATTGAATTTGCTCCATTCTCATTCCCTTTAGAGAATGTGATAGCAGTATGTGATAAGTCTGAAAGAAGACAAAATTATTACTATGAAGGTATCAATGGATGTGGACGTGGCAATAGACGAAATTATAATCGTCATCATTGTGATACTGAGAATAATAAGGATTCTCAAAATAATCCTTCACTATGTGAAAGTAATATTTGTCATCGATTTGACATGAGATTTTATAAAGCACATATAGATGATTATGGTCCATTCATGATGTGAATGTGACAACATCTGATTTACGAATACATATTCATTCTTCAAAGAATATGAACGTGCTAGTGGTAGCGAATATACCACACTCACCTCTAGAAGGAGGTTTGAGATGATATAAGAAAATAATGTCATTATTATGGCATGAATGGTCATTGGTCACGTACCTACTGTACGCCAAAATATTTTGGCATTGTGATTATTAAAAGACAACGATAATGCAAGAACAGAACTTGCACATTTAATTTTGACCATAACCATAATGGTATAACTTTCTCTTTCAAAGAGATATTCACCATATGGGTGTTGATGAATATGTGGTAGTACAAAATTAATTGAGAGCTCTGGAAGAGCCAATTACCACTATTTTGGAGAAACACAATTGATTACCAATAAGGTATTGTGTTGTAGTAAGTCTCAAAGAAACATATTCAGTTTCCAAAGTATTCGCGAAAGCGGTTGATTATATTGAGACTATAAATAAAGGAAAAATTTAATATCTTCTATTACTACAACTTGTAGCGGGATAATATGTATGTGAAAAGCTACCCGCTTTATTCTCCAATTTGTACTACATAAATAAAAGAATACCACAATGAAGTGGATATTTTATTGATATAAAACCCATATCGTAATAAACTTAGAGTTTATTCATAATTGCACACATCATGGTGTAAATCTGAAGTTTATCAATATTGATAATTTATTCAGTTGGCATAATTGGTTTAGCCATATCAATTTAAGTATGATGTGCAAAAATAAAAGAGAATTCACATGGGTAAATATTAAAGAACTAGAAAGTTCTTTACGAATTCTCTTACATTGCTTGTTCTCATTAATTAGTAGACCAATTAAAATTGGGATTGAATCCCATGAATGCTGGAAATATCAAAGGTGAATATGGGCCCATTCACCTGCCATGTATACCACATAAGATGCATCTATGAGATGGTTGCATGTGCGATTATTATTAACCCGCAACCTGGTGTTTGCGAGGTAACTTGCTCAATAATTTAATTTAGAGCATATTCCAGATTTTCTATTCAAGAAGTTCATCTTGATAAGTTGGTCTACATCACAGTTGGTTTAGCAAAATAATTTATTGAGTGCCTCCACTTAATAGCTAAACTATTGCTTGTGAGAACAAAGTTATCTATATCAGTTTGATATACGTTATATACCAAAGTATATTATTTTCTCCCCTCACAAGTGGTTCAGGGTCAGGAACCAAATAATTCCATCTTATTATTATTTATGTGCGGTGTATATTTTGATTAACACCATAACGCACAAAGATGAGTTCTCAAAGTTGAGGAAACAAGTTAGTTTTTCTAACATGAGGGGGAGACAAGATACAACAGTTGAGAAAAAGTTACATGGAATGAATTATCATTTATACATCTAGATCCTCGAATAAAATAATATGAACTTGAAGTTCATAAAAGGATAATTCATGTGCAATTTATTGCAAAGCATGCCAGACGCATTTGCTGACCCAAAGAAAGTAACTATATTCTCATTGCAAATGCTCATATTAAGTCCTAGAAGGACAAAGTCTATGGTAAGCTTAAAGCGTATAGACAATCGGTTTCAAATAAACTTCTTGATAAAGAAGATGAGCAAATGATCAAAATGATCATAGTAAAGGAGGCAAGTGATCTAGAAGATCACATGACATAATATTTCATATATCTCATAAGAAATTCAGGTACCTGAATATATAAATAAAGAGATCTCTATGTTATGTCATTATGAAAATACATTGAATCTGATATAAAATTATTATCGACGTCAACCTTCAAGAAGCTAGTGAACAAGATTGGGATGTGAAGGCTCAAGGATGTGAATTGATGCTCTCATCAGGGGGAGTTATTGCGTGTTGCACTCTTTTTCCCTTACAAGGTTTTGTCCTACTGGACTTTCCTTGCAAGGTTTTTAACGAGTCAACCAATAGACGCACTTCTAAACATGTGTACTCTTTTTCCTTTTTTAGAATTTTTTTTCCATTGAGTTTTCTTTTAGTTAAGGTTTTAACGAGGCACATTACTTATTGAGTAGACATTCAAGGGGGGGTGTTATAAATAGAATTCTATTTGGAGTGAATGTCTATCTTGTAGAGAGTTTTACTTTGTGACTAAGTCATTTTTCCCCTATAAATAGAGGGGTCTTACCCCATTGTAAATCATCCCAAAATTCAATAAGAATTTCCTCTCTCTCTTTCTCTGCAATATTGCTCGTATTCTTTTGTTATTTTCTAACAGGATTCAACTTCTCTTTTAGTTGCTTCTTTTTAATTCAAAACACCCCTAATGATGATTTGAACATTAATCCATCCGAATCTAAACACACATTTTTAAGAAGAATTGTTGATTTTAAAATAATAGAATTGACGTTTTGATTCCATTGTTCGAGCCACAAATAAAATTCAATTTCTAACTCGAATTTATAGTGGACATCAATGAATAATAATTGTTTGGGTTGAATTTTCAAATCAACCGCTAATTTCAAAGACTTCATTGATGAGTAAAATGCAAAAATAATTATTAAGTTGTGGTTGATGTGAATCTGAGATGTAAAACGTACGTGGATTGTTTGTTGTTTGGAATTGGTCAAGAACTTATTCCCTGATCTTTGAAACATTTGAACAAACTGATTAGAGGGATTTTTTGAGTTCACGAGTATGTAAAATGTTGTTAGTAAGTGTGTAATAAAGATTTAGTCTATAGTTTAGATGATAACTTATATATTTCCCCACCACAAGACTAAAAATTTCTATATCCAAAGTACTAGTAAATTAAATTCATTTGGTACAAACATCAAATATGAATAAATATTTATTGGTAAGGTAAAAATTTACAATAAAAACATTGACATGTAGTCGCACATAGAATTTTATTACTTAATCATAATTAAGTAATGTATATTTTCAATTTTTATATAAATTAAATAAGTTTGATGTAGACATCCAAATTTACCAAATCAATTTTCTATTACTCCCTCCGTTTGTAAATCTATTTGACTGGACACAGAGTTAAAAAAAAAAAAAAAAAATTGAATTTGTAATATAAGATAATCATATATATTTTGTGTGGCTATAAATCTTTTTGGCACAATCAAAAAGAAAATAAATTCATAAATTAAATCGGAAGAAGTACTTAATTATAGTTAAGTAATATACTTTTTTAATTTATTACACTAATTAACTATGGTAAATTAAATTAGTTTGATGTAAATATCAGGGTGCAAATAAATACTTATTTGCACTCAATATTTACAGCAAAATTTAATTTATTATAATTAATTACTATAATATACGTAAAAAAGTACATTAATTAATTTTTAATTTTCTATGGTTAACTAATACAATAGATTAAATATATTCATTAATTAACTATGGTTAAATAATAAAATTAATGTCCAAACATGTCATACCTTTATTAATTTGTGTATGTACCAGGCATGAGGATGTTCACACCTAATATAATTAATATAATAAGTTAAATATATATATTAATTAACCATAATTAAGTGATAAAACTCTGTGTGCAAACACATACATACTTATATATATTCTGTTTTCTCAAATGTGTTTTTTCACTTTATTAACTCTATTTGTGTAAATAGTAGAAAAGTACTAAATTACTAATCTATTAATTTGATTGAAAACCAATTACTATTAGTATCTGCTGTTAAATTATTTTTCCTATTTAGAATTTGCATTTAACAGTGGTCGCTCAGCTAAATATAGAAGAAGAAGAAGAAGAAAAATCAAAGAAGGATGTAATTAAGAGAGAAATATACCAAGACGAGGGAACCCAGAAAAAGAGAGGAAACAAAATCTGGGGAAAAAGAAACCCTCGAATTGAAATTAAATATATGCCCCCAGAACAAAGCCACAAGAAATCGATCCTCAGATCTCTGCCCTTGTAGCTGAAAGAAGAGGCATTCTAATTACACACCGAAAAAAACATTTTTAACTTACACAATCACTTTTTTTTTTTAAATCTTTATCCAAATATAATAAGAAGAAAAGAACCAAACAGTAAAAACAGAAAGAAGAATAAGAATAGAAATCTATTTCGATTGGATATTGATCCCACTGCTTCGCAACAAGTTTTAGCAGCGGCTTTCATCTAAACAGAGAAGAAGCCCTTATTTATAAGGTGGGGCTAGGGTTTCTATGGATCAGCTTTGATAGAGTGCATCCTCAGTTGTTGCTATAATAACAAACTATCCCTCAAGTTTCTATAATGTCAGAAATGTACATCACTTAATAATCATGGTGTTATTCTCAAGGAGAAAGACAAAATGGTCCCTTATGTTTGTGGGTAGGTATAAAATAGTAAAGTAATTTTATGTTAATTTGCGGGAAACTATCAGTTATGTCCAATTATAAGTAGCTTATTATAAAAATTGGTCAATTCATACAATATTATTAATATTTGCCAATTATTTATTTGTAGCCAATAAGGTCAATTTTTTGTTTTTTTAACGGGTGTTATTAGAATAGATTGGGTACATCTTAGGGAGCTTGAATCTCAATTTTGGGATGATTTGATGGAGTTTTGAGGTGTTTTGAATTAAAAATTTAAAGTAGAAGATTAACATAAAAAAAAATGACATATATATCATATTGTGTATCATTTGTATCATATTTGTATCAAATATATATCGCATGTATATCCATGCATACATGCGCGAGATACATGCGTGATACATGTTTAATACATGTTCGCAGACGAATTTTTTGAACTCGATTTTAACTACGAATTTCAATATCAAATCGGTCCAAATCATCTTCAACCTTCCTCAAATTTTGTATATTGATTCATCTATATGTTTTCAATGAATTTTCACTATACCCATTTAAAAAGATCTTTTTTACTTAGATTTTTGGAATATTGTATGTATGTATGTGTGTGTGTGTGTGTGTGTATATATATATATTTCACTACCTTATTTGTTACCCCATCCATAAAATTTCATTTTGGTCTTGCATCTAATGTTGATAATCACACTTAAAACTATGAAAGGAGATCTTTGCGTGTGATTCTTGGAGAGAAAGAACCTTATTTATTTGGGTTTTCAATCCTTATATGTGATTGAGTAAGGTTTGTAAATTGAAACTTATTTGGGACATTTAAGTAAGGTTCCCTCAATTTGTCACATCTTATTAATCAAATGATTTGGATTTGTATTATTAGTTAGGATATGGCATGAATCTGTGGCATTTTATTCTACTACTTTATAGAGAACAACAACAACAATCCAATATAATCCCATTTAGTGAGGTCTGGGGAGGGTAGTGTGTACGCAGGTCTTATCCCTACCCTAGGGTAGAGAGGCTGTTTCCAAATAGACCCTCGGCATCCTTCCCTCCAAGAACTTCCAACCTTGCTCTTGGGGAGACTCGAACTCACAACCTCTTGGTTGAAAGTGGAGGTTGCTTACCATCAGAGCAACCCCTCTTGTCTACTACTCTATAGAGAAAATCATTGTAAATCTCGATATAATATTATTATTTTAGCCTGGAAAATAACCCAGGAAACTTGGCATCCATATATCGCAATATCGCGCCAAGTATACTAGAGTAATTCCAGTTCCTTACTTATATCAAAAGTGAGTACTTTTGATTTCTTTTAGATGTTTAGCAAACTCAGATGTTAGATATTATGGAGACTGAAAAATAATTTAAACACATCGCGAATAATTAGAAACATCTATAGCCCGACAATTTCCTTAACACGTTATTTTTAAAGATTCAGAAGCTTACAAAAATCTCCTGTAGCGTTAAAGTGTTTTTTGTTCATTTTCACAACAATCCAACTAGCTAAAGATAGTGATAGCAAAATGGATTAAAAGATAATTATCAATTCATATTATCCACTAAAAATTAGGTTGGATAATAAGCTTTTTGAAAATAGATAAAATCTGATTTTCCACTTTAAAAATAAATAACCAATGGGTTTAACTTTTACATTTACAAAGACTCGATTTGGGAATTGCTCAAATTTGTGAGACTAAAAATCCTCCAAAAAATGATCATATTCAAGAAGTCATGGATAATATAATATTCATATTACAGTTAAGTCATTTTTTATCCGTATTAAATATAAGCCGGGTCAGATATTTTACCCGACCATATCCGACCTGACTCACTCATCTGCCACTCATAGCCAAAGATTTCCACTAAAAACAATACTATCAAATATACCCTTCACTCTTCAGTAAAAGGAGGGAATTCTAAATGAATATAAACTGTGACTAATACCAGAGGCATAAACGAAAAAGAAAATGAACAAAGATGGTCAGTATCACACGCGTATTCATTACTGAGGCAGCAATGAAAATGGCAAAGCTAATTCTAGAAAGAAGCACCAGATGTACAAACCCAGAGACCTGATGAAGTTAAAAAAATATATACTTCACACGATCTGCTAACATAGCTGTATACTTTTAACTTCGACAAATATATCATACAATGTAAATGTTCACTCAAATTGTTCAAACGAACTATGTGACCTGATGCCCTTTCTTTATGTCTTATGGTACTGTCATTCAATTCCACCGGCCTTTTCGCAAGCTTTACTCAAGCGGTCACAAATTCAATAAATCCTTTGTACATTTCTAGATTACAGTGCATGGAAAACACACCTGTTTCTCTAAAACTAGGAAACTATGGTATGAGAAGCTTATCACCTAAATCTGACGACGACACAAGATATATCATCTTTGCTGTCTCTCTTCAATGCTTCAGCTGTTAATTGCTTGGCTGCTTTCTGGGGATCTTTAACTCTTCTGGCTATATCGACTGCCTCTTGATTAGACATCACCTGAATTAATCAAGTCAAAAGATACAACTCTTGATTACCAGGGGCGGATGCACGTGGAACGAAATAGTATCACGCGACACTGCTTCGTTAGGAAGTTTTACAAAACATATGTATTAATATTGTGCAGAAACAAATAACAGAACGAAAATAACACCACTTAACACAGATTGTTGCTTGGCACACTGGTTAAATTCTTGATTTTGCTCTTAGAGGTTGGAGGTTAGAATTGAACTCTATACCTCTTCTAACTTAAGACTCGACAAAATCAATGGTTTAGGGCTACTTCTTGTCTATAAATGTGATAAATAATGTTATTTAATTCCCACTCTTTTATAAATATAAATATCGACACCGGTTATGAGAAATCCTACGTACGGTTATAGTTCATGCAAACAAAAATCTACGGAAAAAAATGTGTACCTTCCAAAGACCATCACTTGCAAGGATAAGAACATCGCAATTGACATCAACGTAGATATCTAGAATATCAGGATCTGATCGCAAATGTGATTTAAGACTCTTATCTCCAAAAGCACGAGAAACAGCCAGCTGCCCATTCACTCTTGCAACATCCCCTGATAAAAATGCAGCAAAATCATCAATACAAAATACATCAGGTTTTCCTGAAGAAACAGAACCCATTTTTGGGTAATGGAATCTCCAACCTATTGACATATATCAAGATACATGAGCTTCACTTACACGCCCTTTGGCCAATCATTATACAAAAAACAACCACCAACTACTACTACTACTACTACTAATAATAATAATAATAATAGCTAAAAAGAGCTCTGCACATAAGGTGAAATGGATCCACATGAAGCTACTAATGGCAAGCAAGCGTAAGCAAATAGTTCAGAAACATAGGGCAACAAACACAAAGCTACTAATGGCAAGAAACTAAAGCAAAAAGGTCACAAGTATAGGGTACAATTATTAGCGATAAGTTTCTTAAAAAATGTTAAATGGTGCATCTGAAGTCCAAAGACAACAATCAACAGTACTGGTGCAAATTTTAACCATAAGGACCTAGAGACAGATAGAAGTATTAGTGATTAAGCCAATAGGGATCGGAGTTGATGAAACCTATTTACCCATTGATATAGCCATATCCAGGATTTTAAGACAACGAATGCAATTTCCTAAAATCTCAGAAACATAGTTTAATGGAATTTTGATAAAGTTACAGACATGACAATGTGCAATATATTGGCTCATGAACAACATCTCTTGGATTTAAAGTAAATTCTGAAAGCACCTAAACAAAGTAAAGGATAATATTAACTCAGAAAGATATCCTACCAGAAGCATGGTTCGTGATTAAAGAAAGCTATCATTTCGGTAAATCTGATTTCATAGACATTTAAGCTTGACTATCAAGGTCAACCAAGGATGGTCAACTTAAAACACTAGCAATACTTAGCAGTGGAAATCATTATTAGCAGAGGCAAGATACAAGAAGAAAGGGGCAAAATATACAGAAAATGCTAACTGAAAACTGTTTACAAAAAAAAATATGAGGAACAAAGCACTTTCTCTGGAGTTACT
This sequence comes from Nicotiana glauca, assembly GCA_026770625.1. Classification (NCBI taxonomy): domain Eukaryota; kingdom Viridiplantae; phylum Streptophyta; class Magnoliopsida; order Solanales; family Solanaceae; genus Nicotiana; species Nicotiana glauca. The sequence continues at coordinate 7,936 of MU744794.1, read as the reverse complement.
TAAAATTTTCTGAAATATTGATAGATAACAATTAAAAAATGCAAATCTGCAGCGAGGGGGGTTGGGCAGGGAGTGGCAACTCTGCCATTGGGAATCATGATATGATGATGAACGTTATTATGCGTCTTAAGATATCATAAATGAAAATGCAAAGTTGGTGCCACAAAAATATAATTAATCTTTCCCTTGCTACGGTTCGAATAAGTTCAAGCATGTTGCTGAGGCACTCCATCCCTGGAGACTATATATTTTGAATGCTTGGAATGCAGTTTCCATATTTTAAATCTCTGGGGTTTGAAAGTTATAGTGCATAAGAATAGAATCAAACCGAGTAAGCATTCATCTGCACGCTCTCAAAACTACAGGAGCTTGGCATTAATTATTCAGAGAAGGATAAAAGGTTTTACACTAATCTCATGAAGCTTTTTCAAATAGTTGAAGGGACATTGTATGAGAGACAACTAAAAAGAGTAAATCCAGGGGTACTACAACTATACAAATAAAGACATAGATCCCCCGTTATCTAGGTGGAATAACCTACACGCTCATCCCGCTACAACTAATATCGCATACTGTCGAAAGTCAAAAGAAAAAGAAGAGAACTCTTTTGAAAATTGGTCGTGCTACAATCTAAAAGCCGAGTTCCTTATATCGGAGTTTTAGGTTATGTACAATACAGTAAACAATTAGTTTGCACTCCTATCAAGGAAAGTAAATATTCTACAGTATCCCAAGGAATATTATGATATATTCTCCGGTATTCTACTACTTAAATTCAATGACTTCGCTTCAGAGTCTTAGGTGCAGCTCTTCTAGTCAGAGAAGAGTCCAGTTGCGAACCTGAATATACAGATGCTGCAAATTTAGACACGATTAACATCATGAAATCTCTCGACTTTTAAAAGATCCTACTTTCCATTAACTGTAATTTAATTGGACAACGACATTGCAAGTTAATTGAGTGTGAAATGATATAAATCATTGACGATAATTGTATGATGTTAGTTGATATTAGCTTTATGTAAATGGATTTGAAGTCATAAAACTTGTAGAAAGATGTATTGAATACTTTTGTTTATAGAAGTATGTCAAAAATTCTTTAATGTCACATAAGGAAATTTTCTCTCATAAAAGGAAGTTGAGAGAAGGCAAAATACATCGACAGCCCCTTAAAGTTGTCAACACTTTTCACTTAGACATTCCATCTTAAGTTCCTTCCATTTAAACACTCCAACCACATCTCAAATGTGTCATTTAGACACAAAATTGATAGAGAGTCAAACACAAAAGATGTGTGTAATTCACACGCCAGATTGACAAATACAACGGAGACACGTGGATTTAACTTAAAAAATAAAAAAAGTTTTGAAAAAAGAAAAGAATTAAAAGAAAAACAAGAACCCCACCCCACCCCTTTGTCATATTCCCCATGATTCCCCTCCCCTCCGTCTTCTTCTACCAAAGGAAAACAACAAAGGTACCCCATGTCGTCTTCTCCGCAAAATCGCCATTGCCACCATTATTTTCCTCTTAATCTCCACCCCCAAACCATTTACAACATTAAGAACAAGCACGAAATATAGAAATTAACTATTATTTTCTCTGTCATCGAGGATTAAACTTAGATTGCCATAAAAGAAATCCACCAACAACGAACATTAGTGGTTTGTTTCCAATGGCCAAATCTGGAGCTTCCAGTGATACCCATGTCGCCCGGATAGGGCCTGTAATGAAGATTTTAGTGATGCCCCAAGGTAAAAGCACTAATCCAGCAAGCTCGTCGGCGCCAGAACCTACGTGTATTTCAGATCTGAAGAAGCTGTTCAAAAACGTTTCTGCGAATATTGACCTCGTATTGTGTAGGGAGCACGAATGGCTTGCAGATTGAATCATGGGCTTTAACTTCTGATAAATTTAGACAACAAGTCTTTAATAGTAGCTAATTGGAGAAGAAAGAATTTGAGTTGAGAAAAGAGGAGAGAACGAAGAAGAATAAACGTGTGAGATTTTTCCGGCAATTATTCCGGCAATGAAAACTTAAGCATACCATGATGCGTGAAAGAATAGAAGAAAAAAGAAAGAGAAAAAAGTTTAAAAAGGAAAAATTAATCTTTCACGCTCTGAAAAATGGTGTAATACACGCACTATGCCACATCACTAAATTGTGTCTAAATGACACAGTAAATGCCTAGTAAAAGCGTTCAAATGGAACATACTTAAGCTGGTTTGTCAAAGTGAAAAGTGTGGACAGCTTTAAGGGGTTGTCGATGTATTTTGCCTGCCTTTTAGAAAATTTCCTTATCTTTCATAAAACTTGTAGAAAGATGTATTGAATACATAAGTTTATAGAAGCATGTCAAAAATTATTTAGTGTCACATAAGGAAATTTTCTTCATAAAAGGAAGTTGAGATAAAAAGGCAATAGATATACCAAGCATTTCCCTAATTGAAGTAATAGAATGGATAAGTTCAAATCACCATAACCACAAGCAGTTATAGCATGGAAGCATGGGCAATTATGTATTTTCTGGTAGATTTTGGTTTCATGCTATCTCCACTCCATATTTAGTCAACTAATTTATTGTATTTGCCATTTCCAATTCATGTAACTCTTGCTTAAGTAGAGTCTTCCACGTACAAAATCCGACACTAACCTTTTAGTTCCGAAAGAACCTCTCTTGAACGTTATTTAAATAATTAGTGATTATCTGAGCATCTCTATAACTCAGTCAATTGAGTCACCTATTCAAACTTTCATTCTCTATCTCTGCATTGATCAATTGAAGTAATCAGTATCCCTCCCTTTCTTCTTAAGGAGACGCGATAGAAAATACAGCACAAAAAGTACAAAGATTACTACCACATCAAATTGTGTAGTAACTTCTTTGCACTGAACTAGAGGCAAATTTCAAATCCAGCAAACTACTGAGGGAAACAAAAGAAATGACCCAGAAAAAGACGAAAAGGACCGAATAATGTTGATAAGCAGGTTAAATAATTCCCCAATCCAATTTTACATGACACAATTATTATCTGGGAGTCACACAACTTTTTCTTAGATTGTGACTTGCTTGAACTTTTTAAGATATTTTTAGAACTCTAGTCTGATACTTTTTCTACAGTTTTCGAATATAGAACTCATATTTGATTTTACTAAATGAATTGATGTCCACAAACCCAAGATTGGACTATTTCACCCTCAAGCTTTGAATAGTGTCAGTCATTTCAGGATGGATAGTGTACCTATACGTAACAAAACTTTGACTCCGTACGCTCTAATATAAAAGAAACTGACAGCCCAACAGTTGTAAGGATGCTGGAAGCTAAAAACAAAGAAAGGTTCAAAATCATAACGAAAAGTTAATCCGATCACATTTCTTTCAAATTGACTTATCGAGCATGACCTAGCTATAATAGATCCTCCCACCTGAGTATGACCAGCTATCCAGTGCCAGAGGAGGAAATAGAGTTTGAATGATGTACCAAAAAGAGAGGAATTTTCCCCATTTGTTCTTTTTGCTGCTGGACTTATCTATTGATATCTACTTTTGGAGGATGATTAATTGTCAGTATTTACAAAAAGTAGGAGGAATATATTTCCTTTTCAGATGGAAAATTGTGATAATATTTCATGAAACTTCTAGCATAAACTGATTACCTTCAGTCTGAAAGAGGGCCAGAGAGAGGAAACCAAGGTAGCTAAGAGAAGAAAGAAGCAGACATCCAATGAACAGGCAGCAGTTTAGTTCATCGCCATAGTATTAAACCCTCAGGTACTAAAATTTCCATTCCACCAAGGGTCAAAACCAAAGGAATTAAAAATCGAAAAAAGATTATTTATTACTGTAATGTAGCTTTCAGAAATTTAAATAAAAACTGCAAGTGGTTCGACAAGCACAAAAGGTGGTGGCAGTGCAGACTTTGGTACATGTCTACATGAGTTCATCCAAAGCATCTACGCAGCGGAGTAAATAAATACAACAGCTTTATTGGATGATAAAAGTCTTCTCAGTAATCCTGGAAACACAAATACAAGACACACAAAACAATAAACCCTGCCCACGATAAAACAATAAATCAATGAGTTTTACATGTTAATTATTAGGAATGTCAATCACACCAAATAGTATCTTGGACAGACATATTTCAATCACTGACTACATTGCTCAGATTTCAGGAAAGCACCTGGCATATTTGAGACAAAACCTCCTCTATCCTCAATGCTGGCTCGTTCGGTATTTGGCTCGTGCTCTATCGTCATCTGAATAGCTTGACCACCCCGAGAAAGAACAGCTCGTGAATCTCCCACGTTAGCTACCCACAATCTTAGGCTATTTATCAGAATAGCGGTGACAGCAGTGGACCCACCTCGGCCCAAATTAGAACTATTTGAAAGTATTGCCTGGTCAGTTTTTTCGTAGGCTTTTGTGATTGCTCTACGTGGATCTACCCAAAACTCATCCTAGTAAAAGATGAGCCCACATATGAGATGCCGAACGCTCTAATTTTTTCACTACATTATATGTTTCAAAGCAGCATGCAAATCCACGGTGCATAAAAAACCTACCTCCTTTAAGATATTGGCAAACAGATGTTTCTGCAGATAAGAAGGAACCTCATCCCCCAAATGACCATCATAAATAGCAAATAAGCCAAGCTCATGCCCTTCTATCTGTACAAATTTAGCGACATGGTAATCTTCCATCCGATGATCAGCCTTTCCTTTCACTAGGCTGAAACCATACTTAGTATTGCCCTCGTGGCTTCTTCCTCTACCAGAACTGGAGGACGACTCTCCACCTACACACTATGGTAGTAAAAAAAGTTAATAGAAACACATCTATAATGGTGTTGAGAATAAGTGGAGCAAATTCAACCCAAAAAAATTTATAACTCATTTCGTCTGGATTAAGCAAGGGTGCATCAGCCATTCACACATCATTTCGATATAGTTGAGCGGTATGGTTCAACTTCCCACCAGAAGTTCTGTGGCATGCAAATTAAGAAAAACCTTCTGCAAACTTTTTTTTTTCTCCTCTAAGAAGAAACGTTATACGAAACTTTAATCATTGCACTTCAAGTAATTCACTAACTAGACATTAATGAAGGCCAATATTCCCTAAATTGTCAATTACAATTAATGCATTCACAGAGGAAATGAATAAGTATAAGGCTATCAAAAACTCTCTAATTCATTTGCAACATCAACTGAATGTTGCTTCTGAGTTCTGCAGGATCTCTCTCCTTCACACCCCAAAACTCACTTCTTTTTTAATCAGTGTAAGGGAACATAGAAAAACACCACCAAACTATATTTTAGAAAAACAAGAAAAATAAAAATTAAAACAAAAGAATAATATTACCTGGCCAGAGTTAGCACCAAAACAGCACAGCTTAACCATCCTTAAAAATCTGCCACCAAAGTTAAAAATCGAGTCATGAGAATTTTCAAGAAACAACCATAAACCTCATGAAAATCACACCTTAAATTAAAAGGCCAGAATTTAACCACTCATCACGAGCCATAAACCAAGAAAAGGGAGAAAAAAAAACATATATTGGGGTATATCAAAAATTCAATCAAACCTACCTATTTTAAAGATAAAATAAAAACAAAGGATGGATTAATTGGGTGATTGCATCACCAAGAATTTGGCCTTTTTTTCCTCTTCTGTGTTTGCTGAACAAATAATAACAGTGAACAAGAAGGAAGCTAAGCTAACACTTAAATCCCTCTTGGCTTCCCACTCACTCACAAAGGTAAAAAATTTATCTCTATTTTTTTCCCTCTCTTATGTTAAAATAATAGGAATGAATTACTATTTGATTTGGAAAATTCTCTCTGAATCCCTTTTTCTCTTTCCCCTAACTGTCTTGAGGACAAAGTCGGGGAGTATTTTTGGCTTGTTTAGGAAGAGACAAGCAAGTGTGGGCAAAATGGGAAGGTTAATAATAGTAAAATGTTGACTTCTACTGCTTCCCCTGTTTGAACATGTCAAGGTTTGTCCCTTCCTTTACGGTTTTATATATGATAACCACAACTCTTGCTATTTCTCTTTGAATCATTCATTATAAATTCCATAAAAATCTATTTTCTAACTTCAAAACCAAATTTATAATAGCAAAAATTATATTATTGGAGCATCTATAAAATATTTTAATTTAAATGACACACGTTCTTTATTAGTGCGTTTTAAAAAGAATGACATATTTTTATATTTAAAAATAATTTAATTTTAAAATTTTATTTTATCTATTTTACTCTTAATGAGAAGCTTTTATAGTTACGTAAATATTATGACCCTACAAAGTATTTGCTTAAGCTTTTAGGGCCACTAGTTTTTAGTGTACGTGTATTGAACGTGTCTGTCGTGTTAATCAATAAAAATATATAAAAAAGATTATTCTGCATGTACCCCATACACTATTCTTCGTTGGCCGTCAGTCAAATACTCCTAATTTAATCCCTTTTTGAGCCTTATGTTTCTTCTCATCTCAAAAATTTTTATTTAGCTCTAACTTATGCATCACATGAGAAAGTAGGAACACTCTAAAAGAACTCATTCCCCCTAATCTCTTTCTAAATAATAATATTTATGGATTACATAATTATATATATAGATCAAAGTAAAAATATAATATTTCAAAATCATGTAAATAGAAAAGTTAAAAAAAAAAAAAAAGGATTCTACGTTTTTGTTTGACAAAGTTGCCGAAAAATTATCCATAACAAAAGCAGAAGAATTTCCTTTTGATGTATTGTCCTTTTCTATTTATGTATAGGAAAAATTAGAATTTAAAATAATTTGATTCCTTCTTGAAATATATACTTTTTAATTAACTTAAGATTTTAAGAATTGAAGACATTTTAGTTCCTTCTCTAAAATGTACTTTTCTCATTTATTTATGGTAGAAATTTTAGAAATGTATTTTTCACTTTTATAAATCAAGGTCCTAAATAGAAAAGTAATTAAATTAGTATTTTTAAATATTAGGAAAGTAAATTGAATGATTAATACTATATATAGGAAGATAATTAAATGATTATTTTGTCCAGTGTGACCTCTATTTTAAATAGGTAAAAAAAGAAAAAAAATTTCGCTAAGGGCCTTCGTGCTTTTAATATAATATAGATAGATATATTTCAAAAGTTCTTTTTGTCTTCTTAAACTTTGTGTTAAAGTCAAACTATATCGTCTAAATTGAAACGGATGAAGTACTATGTTATTAGGGACAACTCATTGACTAAAATATCACAACTCAAATCGCAGTATACAAGAGTTTGAACGTCAATAATATCATGGTTATTACTGTCCAGTTAACTCCTTGATTTTCTATATTATACAATTAATTATTCGTGAAATTCCTTGAAACTATTTGAAATGACTTTTTTTGTTTGACTATTTGGTGTTCAAAACACATGAACCCAACTAATTCAGATTCAATATAAAACTACTAAACGTTCTACTAATGAGGCAACATGTGAGAAATAAAAATGCAAACAAGCAAAGTCAAAAGATCATAGTATTCGGAGATTCAAATGTTATTCTACTATCTGAAATTATCTAATAGAGTTATTTGACCAAAATTTCTCGAAACCTTTTTGATTAAATCAATTAGAGAAGATGAAGAGGTAAATCTCAGCTAAGTATAATAAACTCTAGATCGAAAGATACAAGGAATGAGCACAATGCATAACGTTTCTTAATATTGCGAAATCGAATGATTAAACGTCAATATGATAACTTTGAATGTAGAAAGATATTGTATTGAATATTCTTGTTTAGGAGTCAAGTGTTCAAAAAAAAAGATCCCCTCCCTACAGAGTAAGGCTGTATGGTGGGTTGGGCCTGGCCCGGGATCGGACCGGGCCCGCGGGCTAAACGGGCCAAACGGTCCTGGCGGGCCGGTCCTGGCGGTCCTGGGCCTAATGGTG
>MU744793.1:15242-25440 GCA_026770625.1 Nicotiana glauca | reverse complement strand
GAATATCTTTTCAAGTCGCAAGCAGGCGCCCACCTGAAGAATAAGGGAATATCTTTTCAAAGTTAGCAAGCAGGCTCCCACCTAAATAATAAGGGAATATCTTTTCAAGTCGCAAGCAGGCGCCCACCTGAAGAATAATGGAATATCTTTTCAAAGTTTAGCAAGCAGGCGCCCACCTGAAGAATAAGGGGATATCTTTTTAAAGTTTAGCAAGCAGGCGCCCAGCTGAAGAATAAGGGAATATCTTTTCAAAGCTGTAAGCAGGCGCTCACCTGAAGAACAAGGGAATACATTTCAAATAAGCTGAAAGCAGGCGCCCACCTGAAGAATAAGGGAATATCTTTTCAAAGTTAGCAAGCAGGCGCCCACCTGAATAATAAGGGAATATCTTTTCAAACTCGGTAATCAGGCACCCACCTGCATAAAAAGGGAAGTATAACCTTTTGTTCTTTTTATGATAATATGTTACACCCAATTATCAAACTGGGGCAGAAATTTCCTTTGTTTTATGTGATGTAAGCAGGCGCCCACCTGAAGAATAAGGGAACATCTTTCAAAATTTAGCAAGCAGGCGCTCATCTGAAGAATAAGGGAATACTTTTCAAATAAGCCGTAAGCAGGCGCCTACTTGAAGAACAAGGGAATACTTTCTCAAGCAATAGTAAGCAGGAGTCCACCTGAAGAATGGATACAGTCAAAGTTATGCAAAATACAAGCGCAACACAAAAACCATCTGGAAGACATAACTAGGATTTTTTGTAAATCATAGAGCATCGCTTAGGCTAGCTTCTTTTATCTTTACCACGGTGTAATAAGGAGATCAGCAGGCAGTGATAACAAGCAACAACAACAAGATCACAGCTCTCTGGTAGTTCTAACTACCAGACATTCCTGAACTACACTGACCTGATTCCTGTTTAGCCCAGGATATGTAGGCAATCCGTGAAGCAGGATGCGGTCAAAACTTTCAAAAAATGCTTCACACAGGATACGCAAATGGGCAAAAATCCCTCATTACTGCTCACTTATCTTAGCATTGAAACTCTGCGTGTTCCTGAGCAAAGAGGGGCAGCTGTGAGCATGTGATTTTTGCCCCAAGCAAATTATTCCAAAAATATATGCAAAAATGATTTTTTGTCTGAAAATTTGTTGATAATTGTATGGAAATACTTGGATTTGTATTATGTTTGAAAATATAATAAAGCAAAGAAAATCGAAACGAAGTACAATTTTTTGTATTAATTAGAAAATACCAAAAATAGAAATAAATTACTCTTTAGATTTAGGAAAAAGTTAGAAAATTAAAGGAAAATACCAAGAAATAATAAATACAGGAGTAATACAAAAATACATAAAAGAAAATAAATAAAAATACTAAAAAATATTAAGAAAATACAATGTATAAATACAAAATACAATATACAACAAAATTGGGCCAAATAACAGCCCAAAAGAACTAAAATACCCGACCAACCCATCTGGTTTGCCCAGTTGAGTACCAAACGACATCGTTTAATAAGAATCAATCCAGGCCATTGATAATGTCTGATCCAACGGTCAAAGATCAACCCCGTTACTAATCCAAACGACACCGTTCAGTAGAATCAATCAGAGCCGTCTATCTAGTTCATCCAACGGATGAAATTGAAGGTTTCATTTAATCACACGACGTCGTGTGAGGGTCAGTGAATCCTGGCCATTCATCTGATTTAATCCAACGGCTGAGATACACCATCGCATCTTCAATATATCAATACACTATGCTGTGTATTGTATTCATTATACACACATCCTTCGTCTCTAAAGAGAAAAACCTAGCCGCCCTAAGCTTCTCTCAAATGCCCGCCGGAAACCTACCGGCGGGAAACACTACCCGTTCCGATCAAACCACCATGAACACCCTATGACCTCCTCCTTCTCCTCTATCACCCTGTCATATTAGTTTCCCTCGAAAACCCCTAGGAAACCTCGAATAATCCAAAAGATGTCGCCGGAACCCTACTCCGGCGACCACTACTTTTGAACCAGTGTTTGCCATTAACACCATAGGACCGTCTCATCGTCCTCTTCAACCCCATCTAATTAGTTTTCCTCGAATCAGCCCCAAACTTCTCGAATATTGAAAAGTATATTATCTGAATTTCACTCCAACAAACACTTTTAACCAAAAATTACCCCCATCAAACCCTAACCTCTCTACTATAATCTTTTCACAAAAAGGACTCGAAGAGTCTGTTGGAAGTCCAACAGCCAAGGAAATTCTTATGAAATTCCTGATGACCGGAAAATCAAGAACAAAGAAAGAAAAATGAAGAAAAGATAGAAAAAAATAGAATAGAAGAAAGAAAGAAAAGATAGAAACAAGAACGAGAAAGCTAAGTAGCCCCAACCCTAATTTGTCTACTTGCATATCTGTTTGTCAACCTCTTTTACTTCTTCTGTTTCTGTGCCTTCCTGAGAATAATATGAAGTCTAATACATGCTTAGTCACTTTCTGATTATGTTTAGTTGAGGAAATCTTGATTGTGACTGTGTAGTTGCCTGATCTTATACTCTGGATTTGCATGCTCAAAGCCTTCTTTGTTTGTACATGAAATCGATTATGGATTCACATGCTATATGTTCTCTTTTCTGATTAAGTCACTAATTAAAGTCACATGCTTTGTAGCCACTTAGGGTCCTTACTTAATAGATATAATTCTTGATTAAGTGTTCTGATTAATTGGATTCAACCTATTATCAATTTGTCTCTCTGAGTCCTGTTAATCGAGTATTTAATCATAATATGGCTATATTTGTAAGACTGTCTGATGCTGGTTATCATTGCAATGTGATTTTGATTTTTGACTTTTCTGAATCTTTGATTAATTAAGGGGCTAATTGGGTAATTAGTTTTACATTGGGGCTATATCTGTAAGGTTGGTTAAATGTTGGCTATTTCTGCAACCTATACTTTGATAATTAGTCTTAAATTGACTATAATAAAAAGATTACTTAGTTATGGCTATTTGATAAATCCAGTTCTGATTTCGACTTCTAAATTGACCTAAAGGCCGGTCGGGTAAATAGGAATAAAATGCAGGGGTAAAAGGGGAAAGGATAAATGGTATTCTGAAAATAATTGAAAAGGGGTAGGGGTATAAAAGGCAAAGCTGCTTGGTTCTTATGTAATTAGTTAGATAATAAAGGGTATCTTAGTTATACCTAAAGGGTAAATAGGTAGAAATCACTAGCAAGTGAGGGTAATAAAGACATTTAGGCCTAAATAGAATAATATGGAATACACTAGAACCTTCTAGCAAGGGTGCAAGTGTATTCATGGCTAAATTGTGTGAACTGAACTGAAAATAATTGGAAAGAGTAGGGGTGGGAAATCTGAATATTAAATTCAAATTTCCCTCCCATTTTGCTCTATAAATAGGCCTTCTTAGGCCACATTGAAGGGGATTTTTTCGATTCTGAGTTCCTTAGCTCAGAATTTGGGGATTATTTTCTGGGGATTCCTTTACACAATTAGAGGTTCAGAAGTTTTGAAGTCTGAAATACACTAAAATTTGGTGTTACTACTGTTTCATTGGTTCAATTTGAGTGAAAAACTCTGGGCTTCTGGTGTTTCGATCACTGTTCAGCATTATTTGATTGAAATTGTTGAGTCTTCTACTGTGAATTCAAGTCTGTTGCTGTGATATATTGGATCTACTGCTGTTATTACTTGGATTTCTGCTCGTTGCTGATCTTCTCCTTCCTTACATCCTTAGAACTCATTGATTTTCTTCTCAATTTGACCAGGTACACTACTGATTTTTAAGGATGTAATTGAAGTTCTGAAGAAATAAAAATACGCATTAGTCCTTTCTGTATTTTAATTCTGTTCTACTTGTAGTTGTAGAATACTTAGAAATTGTGTAATTCATTAGGAATCTATTGTATAATTTGGACTTGGACTGCTTGAACTATGATCTGAAATTAGTAATTCTGTAGAAACGTTAATTTAGATGTTAATATAGGAAAATATAGAATAGACTAGTTTTAAAAAATGATCACCTAGATTTGTAGGTTCAAAACTGGTCGAAATCAAATTGAGTACTGTTAAGCTTCATTTGTTTTCTGAAATTAAGAAGTGAATACGAAATCTTAGAATACTTTCGTTGTTTAAAGTTTCTTGACTAGTGACTGTCAATAAATAATGAAGTAATTAGATACATTTGGCTCATAATTCTGAGGTGTTGAATCTGTTTAAATTTCGTATTAATTCTGAGGTGTTAGATATGAAATATGAATACAGTATGAATGAGGTTCAGGATCTAGTCAAAAACATGATTAACTGTATAATTAGTTTAGCCATTTTGAAGTAACAAGTAAAACCAAATAGACCTGAGTTTGAATGAATACATATATATCGATACAATTCGACTGATACAATTTAATAGCTAAACGTTGATAGATGAATAAAATTGGAGTTACATTTTAGTTGAAAGCTGATATTGAAGTGGTGATATTCATATAGTTTTGCCTGATAAAATGATTAAATCTGTTTCAAATTTAGCTGATAATCTTGACAAGTCCAGGCGGAGGAAGTTGGATTTAACCGTGGAAGTTTCTGAGCCCAAGAGACCTGAATTCGTAATTATAGATTGGGCTTTAATTAGCCCTGTGCACACTTGTGCACTTCTGTTAAATTAGTCCAAATTCCAGGCCCAAAAACGTATAGTGGCCTGGATACGAACAAATGACAATGAGAACTGTTATAAAACTGCACTGATAATTATTTCAATTAAGGGAAGAACAATGATAGAAAACTTAGCACGATCTAGGTTTAACCTTTAAAATACAATGAGATGAGCCTCGTTAAAAGACAAAAATACACGGGGCCCTCAAATAATTGTCATGATATTTTAGACATCGGAATGACCGTTTAGCTAACTCCACGGTTTTTCCCAAAGTAACAAAAAAATGAATACCATTAGGCATAATTTTAATATACATTCTCAAAAACGGGTGCACATTTATGTGACCCAAATCCTATTCCCAACGAAGTCGAAATGTATCTAAAGCTACAGGCCTACTGGTATGGTGTGGTTAAGGAATGCATTTTCACGACGTTGCAATTCTTAAAAATTGAAAAGCGAACACTAATGCATGATTTAAAAAACATATAATCGGAATCAGATAAAATCAAATTCAACAGTTGAGCGACCGTGCTAAAACCACGGAATTCGGGAGTGCCTAACACCTTCTCCCGGGTTAACAGAATTTCTTATCCGGATTTCTAGTTTGCAGACTATAACAGAGTCAAACTTTCCTCGGTTCAGGATTAAATCGGTGACTTGGGACACCATTATATTCTCAACTGGCGACTCTGAAAAACTTAAATAACTAATCCCGTTCCGACTGTCCTTAAATTGGAAAAACTCCTCTACGCCCTCGCGGGTAAAGTAGTATATATAAAAAGGAGGTGTGACAACCATAATCATTGCCCTTCCATGACCAAATTACATTTTTTGGCGTTTTACAGCAATAAAAGTTGAATTCCGCCCCTTTCCCATATTTTTGTGCGCTATAGCCCACGCCTTCCGCCGTGGGCCGGGCACCCGGATCGCCTAATATTTTTTTTCAAGACATCAAATATGACCTAAAAACCATAGTTACCACCCCGCCATGACCAAATTACGTTTGTTGGCATTTTACGGCCATAAAATTTGAATTCCGCCCAACTCCCATGTTTTCGTGTGCCATAGCCCACGCCTTTCGCCGTGTCCCGTGGTCCGTGGCCCGGGGTCCCCGGACCTGGATCGCCTATTATTTTTCCAGGACAACAAATACAAGCTAAGGAACCATAGTCACCACCTCGTCATGACCAAATTACATTTTTTGGCATATTACTACCATTAAACTTGAATTCCGCCCTATTCCCATATTTTCGTATGCTATAGCCTACGCTTTCCGTCGTGCGCCCGAGCCCCCGGGCACCTGGAGCCAGATCGCTTAATAATTATCCATAATAATAAATACGACCGAAGGAGCTATAGTCACCGCCCTATCATGACAAAATTTTATTTTTTGGCATTTTACGGCCATAAAACTAGAATTTTACCTAATTCTCATATTTTCGTATGCTATAGCCCACGCCTTCCGTCGTGGGCCTGGGACCCCAGACCGGATCGCCTAGTATTATTCCGAGACATCAAATACGACCTATGAAACCATAGTCACAGCCCTGCCCATGACAAAATTACATGTTTTGGCATTTTATTGCCATAAAACTAGAATTCTGCCCGATTCCTATATTTTGTATGCTATAGCCTAGGCCTTCCGCCATGGGCCCGTGCCCCTGGACTCGGATCGCTTAATATTTTTTTGGGACATCAAATACGACCTAAGGAAATATATTCACCACCCCTCCATGACCAATTTAGTTTCTTTGGCATTTTACGGACATAAAACTGTAATTTCGCCCGATTCCTATATTTTTGTGTGCTATAGCCCACAGCTTCCGCCGTGGGCACGGGTCCCCGGACCAAGATCACCTAATATTTTCCCGGGCACCAAATACATCCTAAAGAACCATACTCACCGCCCCTCCATGACCAAATTACTTTTTTGGCATTTTACGGCAATAGGACAGGAATTTCGCTCGATTCCTATATTTTCGTGTGCTATAATCCACGCCTTCCGTTGCGGGCCCGGGGTCACCTCATATTTTTTGAGATATCAAATATGACCTAAGGAACCATACTCATTGCCCTTCCATGACCAAATTACACTTTTTGGTATTTTACAGCAATGAAAGTGGAATTCCGCCCGATTCGCATATTTTTGTTTGCTCTAGCCCACGTCTTCCGCCCTGGGCCGGGCACCCGGATCGCCTAATATTTGTTTCGAGACATCAAATATGACCTAAGAAACCATAGTTACCACCCCGCCAGGACCAAATTACATTATTTGGCATTTTACGGCCATAAAACTGGAATTCTACTCGACTCCCATGTTTTCGTGTGCCATAGCCCACGCCTTTCGCCGTGGCCCGGGGCCCCCGGACCTGGATCGCCTAATATATTTCTAGGACATCAAATACAACCTAAGGAACCATAGTCACCACCTCGCCACGACCAAATTACATTTTTTGGCGTACTACTTCCTTAAAACTTGAATTCCGCCCTATTCCTATATTTTCGTATGCTATATAGCCTACGCTTTCCAACTTGCGCCCGGGCCCCCGGGCACCTGGACCCAGATCGCTTAATAATTCTCTGGAACAACAAATACGACTGAAGAAGCTATATTCACCACCCTGTCATGACAAAATTTCCTTTTTTGGCATTTTACGGCCATAAAAGTAGAATTTTGCCTAATTCTCATATTTTTGTGTGCTATAGCCCACGCCTTCCGCCGTGGGCCGGGGCCCCCAGACCCGGATCACCTAATATTATTTCGACACATCAAATACGACCTAATAAATGATAGTCACTGCCCTACCCATGACCAAATTACATTTTTTGGCGTTTATTGCCGTAAAACTAGAATTCCGCCCGATTCCTATATTTTGTATGTTATAGCCTAGGCCTTCTGCCATGGGCCCGTGCCCCCGGACCCAGATCGCCTAATATTTTTTTGGGACATCAAATATCATCTAAGGAACTTTAGTCACCACCCCTCCATGACCAATTTAGTTTCTTTGGCATTTTACAGACATAAAATTGTAATTACGCCCGATTCCTTTATTTTTGTGTGCTATAGCCCACAGCTTCCGCTGTGGGCATGGGTCCCCGGACCAAGATCACCTAATATTTTCCCGGGGCATCAAGTACATCCTAAAGAACTATACTCACCGCACCTCTATGACCAAATTAATTTTTTGGCATTTTACGGCAATAGGACTGGAACTCCACTCGATTCCTATATTTTTGTGTGGTATAATCCACGCCTTCCGTTACGGGCCCGGGGTCGCCTAATATTTTTTCGAGACATCAAATATGAACTAAGGAACCATACTCACCGCCCTTCCATGACAAAATTACATTTTTGGCATTTTGCAGCCATAAAAGTGAAATTCAGCCCGATTCCCATATTTTTGTATGCTATAGCCCACGTCTTCCGCCTGGGTCAGGCCCCCCGAACCCGGATTGCCTAATATTTTTTCAGGACGTCAAATACGACCTATGGAACCATATACATCGCGCCGCCTTGACCAAATTAGATTTTTTGGCATTTTACTACCATAAAACTAGAATTCCGCCCGATTCCCATATTTTCGTATGCTATAGACTACGCCTTTCGCCGTGCGCCTGGGCCCCCAGACCCGGAACGCTTAATATTTCTTCGGGACTTGAAATGCGATATTAGGAACCATAATAACTCCCCCTCCGTGAAAAAATTATATTTTTTGGTATTTTACGGCCAATAAATTAGAATTCTGCCCGATTCCCTTATTTTTGTGTGCAATAGCCTACGCCTTCCGCCGTGGGCCCGAGCCCCTGGACCCGGATCGCCTAATATTTTTTTGGGATATTAAATACAACCTAAGGAACCATAGTCACCATCCCGCCATGACCAAATAACATTTTTGGCATTTTATGGCCATAAAACTAGAAATTCGCCCGATTGCCATATTTTGTGTGCTATAGCCCACGTCTTCCGCCGTGGGCCGAGGCCCCCGGACCTGGATTGCCTAATATTTTTTTGGGAAATCAAATAGGATTTAAGGAACCATATTCACAGTCCTGTCATGACCAAATTACATTTTTGGCATTTTATGGCTATAAACTTGGAATTCCGCCCGATTCCCACATTTTGTGTGCTATAGCCCACTCATTCCACCTTGGGCCCGGATCCCCTATTAATTTTTCGGGATATCAAATACGAAATAAGGAAATATAGTCATCACCCTGCCATGACAAAATTACACTCTTTAGCGTTTTACTGCCATAAAACTGGAATTCTGCCTGATTCCCATATTTTCGTGTGTTGTAGCCCACGTCTTCCACCGTGGGCTCGGGCCCCTGGACTCGGATCGCCTAATATTTTTTTGAGACTTCAAATACGACCTAAGGAATCATAGTTACCACCTCACCATGAACAAATTATATTTTTTGGCATTTTCCGGTCATAAAACTGTAATTCCGCCCGATTCACATATTTTCGTATGTTATAGCCCACGCCTTCCGCTGCGAGCCCGGGGCCCCGTACCTGGGTCACCTAATATTTTTTTTGAGACTTCAAATACGACCTAAGGAACCATACTCACTGCACCTCCATGACCAAATTACATTTTATGGCGTTTGACGGCCATAACACTGGAATTCCGCCTGACTCCCATATTTTCGTGTGCTATAGCTCACAACTTCCACCGTGGGCCCGGGTCCCCAGACCCGGGCCGTCAAATATTTTTCCGAGACATCAAATACGACCTAAGGCACCACCCCTCCATGACCAAATTACATTTTTGGCGTATTACGGCCATAAAACTAGAATTCCGTTCATATTTTCGTGTGCATAGCCCATGCCTTCCGCCATGGGCCGGGGCCCCCGAACTCGAATCGCCTAATATTTACCCAGGACATTAAAGAAAACTTAAGGAACTACATCCACTGCCCCGACTTAACCAAATTACATTTTTTTCCATTTTACTTCCATAAAACGAGAATTCCACCCGATTCCCATATTTTGTATGCTATAGCCCAGGCCTTCCACCGTGGGCTCGGGCTCCCGGACCCGGATCGCCTAATATTTTTTTGGGACATCAAATACGACCTAAGGATCTATTATCATCGCCTCTCCATGGCCAATTTAGTTTGTTTGGCATTTTACGGCCATAAAACTGTAACTCTGCCCGATTCTAATATTTTCGTGTGCTATGGCCCACAGCTTCCGTCGTCGGCTGGGTCTCCGAACCAGGATCGCCTAATATTTTCTCTGGACATCAAATACGACCTAAGGAACCATAGTCACCGCCCATTCATGACCAAATTACATTTTTTGGCGTTTTATAGTCATAAAACATGAAGTCCGCCTGATTCGCATATTTTCGTGTGCTATAGCCCACGCCTTCCGCCGCGGGCTCGGGGCCCTGAACCCGTGTCGCCTAATATTTTTCCGATACATCAAATACAACCTAAGGAATCATACTCCCCCCCCCCCATGACAAAATTATATTTTTTGGCATTTTACGGCCATAAAACTGGAATTTCGTTCGATTCTC
>MU744793.1:0-10581 GCA_026770625.1 Nicotiana glauca | reverse complement strand
CCCCCCCCCCCCCCCATGACCAAATTATATTTTTTGGCATTTTACGACCATAAAACTGGAATTCCGCCTGATTTTTTGTGCTATAGCCTACGTCTTCCACCGTGGGCCCGGGACCCGTGGAACCAGATCGCCTAATATTTTTCCGAGACATCAAATATGACCTAACAAACCATAGTCACCACCCATCTATGACCAAATTATATTTTTTGGCATTTTACATCCATAAAACTGTAATTCCGCCTGATTCCCATATTTTCGTGTGTTATAGCCCACAACTTCTGCCGTGGGCCTGGGTCGCCAGACCAAGATCGCCTAATATTTTCTCGAGACTTCAAATACAACCTAAGGAACCATAGCCACTGCCCCTCCATGACCAAATTACTTTGTTTGGCATTTTACGGGCATAAAACTTGAATTCCGCCCAATTCTCATATTTTCGTGTGCTATAGCCCACGCCTTCCGCCGCGGGCCCGGGGTCCCAGACCCGGGTCGCCTAATATTTTTCCGAGACATCACATACAACCTTAGGAACCATACTCACCACCCCTCCATGACCAAATTAAATTTTTGGCATTTTACGGCCATAAAACTGAAATTCTGCTCGATTCCCATATTTTCGGGTGCTATAGTCACGCCTTCCGTCGTGGGGCCAAACCCCCATACTCGGATCCCCTAATATTTTTCTATGACATCAAATATAACCTAAGGAACCATAGTCACTGCCCCTCTATGACCAAATTATATTTTTTGGCATTTTACGGCCATAAAACTGTAATTCGGCCCGATTCCCATATTTTTGTGTACTATAGCCCATAGCTTCAGCCGTGGGCCGGGTCCCTAGACCAGGATCACCTAATATTTTCTTGGGACATCAAATACGACCTAACGAACCACAGTCACCGCCCCTCTATGGAAAAATTATAATTTTTGGCATTTTACGGCCATAAAACTTGAATTTCGCCTGATTCCTAAATTTTCGTGTGCTATAGCCCACGCCTTCCGCCGCGACCTTGGGGCTCTGGACCCGGGTCGCCTAATATTTTTTTGAGATATCAAATACAACCTAAGGAACCATACTCACTGCTCCTCCATGACCAAATTATATTTTTTTGGCATTTTACGGCCATACAACTGGAATTTTGCTCGAGTCCTATTTTTTTCGTGTGTCATAGCCCACGCCTTCCGCAGTTGGTCGGGCTCCCTGAACCCGGATTGCCTAATATTTTTTGGGGCATCAAATACAACCTAAGGAATGATAGTCACCTCCCCGCCATGACCAATTTATATTTTTTCGTATTTTACTGCCATAAAACTGGAATTCTACCCAACTCCCATATTTGCGTATGCTATAGCCCACGCCTGCCGTTATGGGCCCGGGCCCCCAGACCTGGATCGCTTAATATTTATTCGAGACACCAAGTAAGACCTTAGGAATATACTCAATGCCCCTCCACGGTAACATAAAAGCCGAAGAAAGGAACCATACTCAAATATCAGGATTTTCAAAACCGGGTGAATTTTTTATCCTACCTCACTCTTGGTTTTTCTGTTATTTTTCTTTCCTTAGCCAGTCAACATAAAAGCTGAAGCAAATAAATGTAAAAATACCACGTAAAATGCATCAGGATGGTCTTCCATTTCGGGTACACTTGTCCTCATCGAACTCAACCCCTGTGTTGAGTCCCCTAAGTTAGATGCACGTGATGCAAACAAAAGTTCCTACTAGGAATTCGGCATGGGGCTATGTTATTATAGGTTTACAACCTAGGTGTATTGTTCTAAATCTGGCTTACCCGAGCAGACAGCTCAAGCCGAGGGGGGAAGGGGGGCAGCTTACCGGGAATACAGAAGCTCACTGGCTTTACAACTTGTCCGAATCTCGTTCTAAAAATTCGGATATGACTCTAACAGAAAAGAAGTAACAGGAAGTGCGCACTTCCCAGAGGATTTAGAAGACTCAGAGAGAAGAGGGTTTCGTAACAATTTATATACAGTCCAAACAATATCAAAGCGTTAAAAAGCGACAATTAGAACATTAGGCTCCAACATATAAAAATCAGATAATAAATAAAAGACAACTATAACAATTATTCTAAGCTCGAATTTTGAACCCTGAACCAGAAGTTCTGGGTTCTTCTCGCCCAGCAGAGTCGCCAGAGCTATCACACCTCCTTTTTACCATCCGAGAGGGGATATAGGAGTTTTTCCAATTAAAGTGACATAAATCGAAATGAGATTCTTTTATTCATTTATCAGAGTCGCCACTTGGAATAGTTTATTTGGCGTCCCAAGTCACCAATTTATTTTAAAATTCCAAGTCGAGAAAAATTTGACTTTATTTAAAAGTTTGTGAAACTAGAAATTCTAAGTAAGGAATTCTGTTAACCTGGGATAAGGTGTTAGGCATTCCCAGGTTCTGTGGTTCGAGCACGATCGCTTAAACTATTAAAATTGGCCTAATTATCTGATTATTACAAGTTTTAAACCTATGTGCATTTTAACTTCAAAATCGCTTTTATTTATTTAAAGGATTATTTCAAAGTTATTTAAAATATATCATAAGCCACGCTACATGAAATGCACCCGTGATTCACGACACATTCTATTTAACCTTGTTGAAAATTAGAACCGGGTCAAATGAAATGTACACCCAGATTGAGATTTATGTATCGTAACTATGTCACATGAACCATAACCATAATCATGATGGTTTATTATAAACGCACATAAAGCAAACTACAAATGTTCATTAATGAATTTCCTATGTTTGAGGTTAAGTGAAGCTTAAGAGTTATACATTCTTCTAACTTAACAATATTCATGACATATTCTTATTCCTTGCCAACAAAGAAACAACTCCAATTTGCTCATCTATCCAATTAAAAGCATTTATTCAAAAATGAAGACTAGACGAGATACATCACAATCGAAATAAAATTAATTAAAAAAATTTAAATGAAACAACGTAGAATCATAAATCAACCAACACGCACACCATGTTATCATAACACAATGAAATGGGAATGAAAATTGAGAAATGAACTTTTTATTGATGAATAGAGCTGAAAACTGCAAATCGATCGGGCTAAACAAAGCAACAATCCTTGGACCGAGACACTGAAATTGCGAACCGGAACCTCGAATCGACACCAAAAAAAACTCAAAACCACTCCTCGAAGCTACTGTTCAAATCAGAGACAAGCTTGCTTATGGACTCCTTTGTCCCATTACATTTCCAATTTCCACCAACAAAGAACTTGTCGGAGCCGGCCATGGTGACGATCGCCCTACAAACTTTTTGGGCTGAATAAAGGCGGAGTTGAGATTCCACGTTATGGAAAAAATCTTGAGAAGTGGATAAGGAAACAGAGTTTTCAAGCTAGGAGAAAGATTTACGGAAGCTAGAAAACTGTGGGCATGAAGTGGAAGTGGTAGATTTCGGGCTGGACATTTGAGAAACTAGAGATGTTAATGCTACTGCCATTTTCTAGGGCCTTTTCTGGACAAAAACAGCTACTGATATTGTACTATATTAGCGGCAGCTTCTTCTGCATCTTTAATTTCTTTTCAAAGTTCTTTTTTCAGCAAACTAAGAAACGAAAATGGGGATTCATTGTTATTGGAATGCGTTTCAGATCTTTTTCTAAAATGTTGTTGATATGGAAATCACATTGTATTAGCCCGTCAGTTTATTTTTTCTCATCGTTTTTGTGGTTGTCTAGCTCTAGGTCTTGATTAAGGATTTAGGCATTATTTTATAGGAGGTAGGGATTAGGTTAGGTCAAATGGGGAGTGGGTATGGGGCTCAATGTTTTGGGCTATCCAATTGGGCCTTTTTAATTAAGACCAAACAAAATTATCCCCAAATTTTATACTCTTCCTTCTAAAATAAAACAAAAAATACTATGCTATTTATTAGTTAATCATACTTAAGTAAAATAATTATTAGAATAAAACTATTCGTTAAAACAAACCTATTTTTGGTATTTTTTTATTTTTTTAAATATCATACTAAAGATAAAAATGGAAAAATCATTGTAAAATTAAGATAATATTCCTGAAACTATTTTTTTGTATTTTATGTAAGGCAGACAAATTAAAAGTAACTAGATAATAAGAGAAAAATATTTTTGTAATTTTTATTTTATTAAAAAATAAAGTAAAGAGAGCAATACTAAACCTAAACCAAATATTTAAGCTAAAATATGTAAAATCTTGGGGAGGTCAAAATTTATATGTCTACAACTGCCCCCTGTTTGACTGGAAACACGAAGAGTTTTCAAACAAACAACGACGGGACAGGTTTTTTGACCCGACCCTTTTTTAGAGAGACCAAAAACTAAAACAAATGAGAATGTGATCGAGCCCTGGTATTTGAGCTGCCTACATATCCTTGGCTAAAGGAATCAGGCCATGTGTAGTTCAGAATTAGGAAGAGTGATGGAGTATACCAAAGTGGAGAGCCGATTGAGGTGTCTTCGAGGTTCCGGTCCGCGGTCCCGTTATTACATCAAAAATCAAAATTGAAAAAAAACTAACTAAGCCTATCAACTACGAGTTACAAGATTCCTATCTATGAGTCTTCTGAAGCTTGATCTTGAGTCTTGGTTGGTTCTTCATGCAGACTCTGATCTGAATCTTGATGCTTATCAGCTGCAAGTGTTGGTTCAATCTTCTTCAGCTTTTTTCAGATCAAGACGAAACATGTAGATCTTGTGACTTCAACTATGTCTTGAGTAGACCATATATTTTCTCCACTTCTGCACTTTGGATTCACTTATTTTCTTTTATTCTTGATTGAGACTTCTTTTTGTTTGTCTCGGACTCTTGTCGACCCGCATTGTTGAGGCGAGTTTCTGCTACTTCTAACTTAAATTAACAACATGACTGGAGGTTACCCCTATTATTCAGGAGGGATCATGTTGTCTCTGACTGGAACTTGAAATGAATTCCCGTATTCTCCAGGTGGCGCCTACTACTGACCTGAAACTTCAAAAGACTCTGAAATGAATTCTGAAATGAGTTCCCTTGTTCTCCAGGCGGGCGCCTTCAACTTTCTTAAGACTCTAATGAATTCCCTTATTCTCCAAGTGGGCACCTACACTACAGCAAAATAGACAAAACAAAAGAAACTTTTCTACCCCAACTTACACTAGGAAGATCTGTGAGTTGTTAGCAAAACTATAAATCACCTATGCTACTGACGATAGTAAAATTGAAGGGTCGGAGAGTATGTTCGTCCCCTGTGAGCAAAACCAAGAAAATTTCAACTCAAACTAGGAAGTGTGTCTCCTAAATTTGAGACTGGGCTTGCAAAAATCTATAAATTAAACTTGACTAAAGTAAAACTGACCCTATTCTCCAGGTGGGACCCCTGATTTCAAGAAAACTAAAGATTAATGACGTAAGAAAACTAAAAATTTACCCTCTTTTTATTCAAATCCAGACTTCCTTTATTTTTTAAAAATTATCCTAGGAGAATATTCGTCAGACTATGTTTTCTGTATTAGGAGAAAGAATTACCAAACTAAGATTTTGATCCTAGGAGAAAGTTCACCACACTAGGTCTTCTATCTTAGGAGAAAGATTTATCACACTAAGACTTCGATCCTAGGAGAAAATTCATCAAACTAGGTCCTTTTCTTCTTTTCTTTTTTGGTATCTTAGGAGAAAGATTCACCATACTACGACTTCGATCCTAGAAGAAAATTTCTCAGACTAGGTCCTTTTCTTCTTTTCTTTTTTGGTATCGAGACTAGGTTTTCTTATCTTAGGAGAAAAATTTATTAGACTAAGATTTCTATCCTAGGAGAAAATTCATTAGACTATATTTTCTTATCTTAGGAAAAAAATTCATCAGACTAAGATTTCTATCCTAGGAGAAAGTTCATCAGGCTAGGTCTTCTTATCTTAGGAGAAAAATTCATCAGACTAATATTTTTATCATAGGAGAAAGTTCATCAGACTAGGTCTTCTATCTTAGGAGAAAGATTCATCAGACTAAGATTTCGATCCTAGAAGAAAATTCATCAGACTGGGTCCTTTGTTTTTGTTATTTTAGGAGAAAGATTCATCGGACTAAGATTTATATTTGGAGGAAAATCCATCAAACTAGGACTTTTTATCCTAGGAGGAAAAATGTGAAGATCAATGACAAGATTTTATGCCAAATAGCAAGATAGATAAAGGCAAAGATTTGAGAAACTTCCCTTTGTAGTCTGTTCTCTTCTTTTCTTTTCCTTCTCTTTTTTTTCTCTTATTTTTATTTTTTTGAATCACTTTCCTTGCACTATTTTGTTCCTGTTTCAAACAAAGAAAATTTTGTCAGTTTTGAAAGTGGTGGTCGGTTTGTGGCCTTGATCTTGAGCAGCTTGGCTTTGTGTTCAATCAGCTTGAGTCGATCTCAAGACACTTCTGTTCTGCACCAACTCTAATTGTTTCACACCCAGTACCATTTGTATTTGTGGCTCAATCAGCCTTATCCCAACGGAAGATCTTTGCTTAGGTGACCTTTTCTGGTATCTTGAATGACTTCCTACTTTTGAGCAATTGGTCTGTCAGAGAGAATTACAAGTTATCTTTGTTTACACCAAGCAGGCTGACAAGAGTCTTTTGGGGCGCCTTTGCATGAATCCTCAAGTCATGTTGACTGTAACAACAGAGTGCGCTGACCAAATTTACTTTGTGTAATTGAAAAGTTGGTAGCAGATTTTGAAATCTTTTCTTGCATGTTTTGACAAGGACTGGCTCAGAGTGAAGGACACAAATTTAGCCAGCAATCGACAAGTTCACATGGGTGAAGGGATCAAATGGGGACTTCTCTACAAAAGCTGCTTATCAAATCATTGCGAATCATACAAGGCTCCGACAGACTACACTTGGCTATGGAAGCTGGATACGCTTAATAAAATTAAAATATTCCTCTAGAAGGTAGTTCGTATCAAACTCCCAACATAAAAAATGCTCTTTAATAGAAAAATCATTGCCTCTAGTGTTTGTAATATATGTAGGACCGAAGAAGAAGATATGGACCATATGTCCTTCAACTGTCTTCATTCAAAACCAATCTGGGATCAATTGGGCAGTTCTTAGAAATACCCAAACCAACCCCACAATGACTACACTATGCACAACTGGAATAAACTACAATGCCAATCAAAATCCAAATTCAACAAATATATAGGAAAGGCAGACATCTTGCCTTTCACCCTCTGGCACATTGGATACACAGAAACAACTATATTTTGAACAATAAAAATCCACTTCTGTTAGAGCATATCGTCAATAGCACAATAGAATATAAACTGTTAACGGCTTCAAATAAGAATCCATGCCCAAGGACGGCTATCTACATAAAATGGAAGCCACCAGATAGGGAAATATTCAAATTAAACATTGATGACTCGAGCATAGGCAACCCAGGAAAAGGAGAAATTGGGGGTGTTTTTAGAAATAGCGATAGTAACTGGGTCATAGGATTCAACAAGCCTATTCTCCATGCAACCAATATATACATGGAATGCCTAACTCTTATGCATGGTCTAAAAATAGCCTTGTAGAAAAACTTCATGCCATTAGAAATCGAAACAGGCTGCAACAATTTAATCAACGTGCTTACTAAAGATAATTGCCTATACCAAAACTTGATAAATGATTGCAGATGGATACTAACTAGAGCGGGGGAGCCTCTGGTGACTCACGTCTTCAAGGAAGCAAATGGATTCGCTGATTTTTTAGCCAAGAATGAAAGCAGCTTAAATGTTTTTGGGAATCCTATGTTGTATTTCGCCTCGTCCCCTTTTGTTATTTTTACTTTTGAACTGGACAAGTGATGTGCCGGAGAATTTCGGCACATTTCTATGCTGATTGCTTAGATTTTAGCTTGTTTCAGTGCAATTATCTCAATTACTCATGTAAATTTTGTTGTCTCTACAGTGCACAAAGACTGAGGACCCAAGAACATGGAAATGGACGGAAAAAGATAAGAAAAGAGCAAAATTTAGCAAGAAAGCTGGTCTGCGACTCACTATGCAATCGCAGATCAGAATTGCAAGCCGCAGAATTGGATACCAAATTGCAGACACAAGCAAAGTTTTGGGCTAAAATTCAAGTCAAGAATGCGGTCCACTATACGACCGCAGAACCAACATGCGAGTCGCAGAATTGGATACCAAATCGCAGACACAAGCAGAGTTCTGGGCTAAAATTCAAGTCAAGAATGCGGTCCACTATGCGACCACAGAACCAACATGCGAGCCGCAGAGTCAACCGCAAGGTAACCATGAAGGTCACTGAAGGATGAAAACGCGACGCAGAGTGCGATCACATTTGTGCAATACGATCCGCATAACTAGAATGCGATGAAAACCTCTAGAACTAGGGTTCCATTCTGCGGTAAGAAAGATCAAAAATGCGGACCGCATACGTGCTATGCAACATGAATGCGGTCGCATATCAGACCTGACAGGACATTTTTGTCTTTTTTCTGTCCCGAATTTGAGCCCACTATAAATAGTTTTATGATGTCTTTGTGGGCTCACCTTGTCTAGTCTTTGCACTACATTCCAAGACACTATTATTTTGTACTTTTGGGAAGCTTTTGATCGAAGATTCTCTACTTTGTAAGCTTTCATAACATTAAATACTCTTTGGAATTTGTATTGCAGCATGAGTGGCTAGTTTTAAACACTGAGGTTGTGGATCCTAAATGGGTGTTATGTTAATGGGTGTTTAACATTGAATATATATATAATGGTTGGTTGATATTTATTTATTTCTCATCCTTCATCTATTGTTGGTGGTTGCAAACATTAACAAGTGCCATTAAATTCTACCTTACTTGGAAAAGTGGATTAGAATTTGGTAGAAGTAAATATCGAAAACTCAAGGCTTTAAACCTTGTTTAATAAAATCGCTTAGGGATAAGTGGATTTTACTTGGCATATATTGATTGTTAGAAATTGCTACTCTTTTACATTTGGAAGAATTATAAAGAGGAAATACTATCTAACTATTGGGAAATATTGGGTAGTGGCTTAGACATCAATTGCATATCAAAATGACCGACCATTAGAAATATATCATATTAACACCGATAGCATTACATTTCATTAAAGGGGACACAACCTTGGTTTCATTAATCTTATTAATTACCTATTCAGTCTTTCAGTTAGTTATCATTTCAAAACATACTACATTCATACTCTTGTCACTACTCTTCTACACTCCTGTTACAATTAACTGGATAGAGTCACGACTTCAGTCGGGCAACATACTATTCAAGTAAACCTTTTCACATCTATTCCCTGTGGGATTCGACCCCAACCTTTTTGGGTTATTATATTTGACACCGACCGCCTTACACTCATTATTAAAGTGTAATTTGAGCGTATCAAATTTTGGCGCTGTTGCTGGGGAATACGGTCTTGAAATTACTGACTAGTATGCGCTTTACTATGCGTCTGATTCTAGTCCATCACACTGTGCTTTTTTTGCTTGGTGTTGATAGGGAAACATGTCTGAATATGGTGATGACGTAGATAGAGAAATGGGAGAGAATCTGTTTGCAGACATCGAGGAGTACATTGATGATACTAATGCCATTGTACCTCCAGCTGTTGGAGCCGCAACATTTAAAGTGGAACACGGTCTGATTCTTATGCTCAAAGCAGAAGGGTTTTTCAGAAACTCCACCGATGATGATCCAACACAACACCTGAGGAATTTCTTGGGGGTTTGTGCAATGCACAAGCAAAACAATGTCTTTGATGATGCCCTGAGGTTGAGATGCTTCAAATATTCTCTAGCTGTGGATGCAAGGAAATGGCTCCAGAATCTGCCACCCAACTCTATCCATTTTTGGCCCGAACTTGTCCAGGCATTTTTATCTAAGTGGTTCCCGCAAAGTAAAAATTCTGAGTTGCGGGATAAAATCTTCTTCTTCAAGCAAACTCCGGGAGAGCATTTGCATGAGGCATGGGACCATTTCAAATTGTATTTGGTGAGGTCTCCAAACCATGGTTTTCCAGATTCTATGCTATTGGAAAAATTCTACATGGGTTTGGATCCTATGAACCAAGCTATAGCCAAGAATGCAGCTGATGGATCATTCATGGATAAATCATTCGCAAGGGTGACACAAATTCTTGACAAAATGGCACA
The DNA here is from genome assembly GCA_026770625.1 of Nicotiana glauca. Taxonomy (NCBI): domain Eukaryota; kingdom Viridiplantae; phylum Streptophyta; class Magnoliopsida; order Solanales; family Solanaceae; genus Nicotiana; species Nicotiana glauca. The sequence continues at coordinate 420 of MU744793.1, read as the reverse complement.
ACACAATCAAGCGTGGCATTCCGAGGACACCTCAGGTGGAGTGGCATATGGTTCTCCTTCCTTGACCAACTTGATCAAGGAGAATCAAGAGAGGGACCAAATAATTGCAGGATTGGCTACGAATGTAAATATATTGACAAAAATGTTCACTGAGAGTCAAACAAAGAAGGTGAATGTAATCGAGGATGTGCAGCCCATCTCCAACGAAGAGTTTGAAGAAGCCAACTACATCAATAACCCTCAAGGAGGGTATCAAAGACAACATTATCAGGGTCAAGGGCAACAAGTCAATGGAGGCAAAACCCGCAAGTGCAAGGAAACCAACAATGGATAAATGACCAATGAGGCTCAAACCAAGGGAATTGGAACAACAACAATAATTTTGCTAACCGGAGTTCAAACCCTTATGTTCCTCCAAAG
>MU744792.1:0-15879 GCA_026770625.1 Nicotiana glauca | reverse complement strand
TCTAATTGATTGTGAGACTGGGGAGCTCAAGATGAGACTGAACGATGAAGAAATAACATTCAATGTGCAGAAATCTATGAGGCGACCAAGTGAATTCGCCAATTGCTCTCTTATTGATGCCGTGGATGTAATTGTAGAGACTGATGATGAAAGGCTGACTATTGAGGACCCCCTTGCTGCATGCCTAATGAATTTGGAAGAGGTAAATGGAGAGGATCTGGCAGAAAGGGTGTTGGCGTTAGAGGGTAGAGGGTTCTGGGATAGAACCCTAGAGTTTGAGCCCTTGCACTTCGAAAATCAAGAAACTCCTCCAGCCAAGCCATCCATCGAAGAACCACCAAAGCTGGAATTAAAGCCATTGCCCGCCCATCTCAGGTATGAATTTCTTGGACCTAACTCCACATTACATGTTATTATCTCATCTAGTTTGTTAGATGTGCAGGCTCAACAACTATTGCAGGTACTTAAGGAGTGCAAGACTGCCATTGGGTGGACCATGGCAGACATAAAGGGGATCAACCCCGCCTACTATATGCACAAAATTCTACTGGAAGAGGGATACAAACCTTCCAGGGAACACCAAAGACGACTGAACCCCAATATGAAGGAAGTGGTGAAGAAAGAAGTAATAAAGTGGTTAGATGCGGGAATCATTTTCCCAATCTCTAACAGCTACTGGGTTAGCCTAGTTCAATATGTTCCTAAAAGGGTGGCATGACGATAGTTAAGAATGATAACAATAAATTGAATCTCTACAAGAACCATCACGGGCTGGAGAATTTGCATGGACTATCGAAAGTTAAATCTAGCCACCCGGAAAGACCACTTCCCACTTCCCTTCATTGATCAGATATTAGACAGATTGGCAGGGAAGTCACATTTTTGTTTTCTGGATGGGTACTCAGGGTACAATCAGATCTCCATTGCACCGGAGGACAGAGAGAAAACCTCGTTCACTTGCCCGTATGGCATTTATGCCTTTCGAAGGATGCCCTTTGGCCTATGCAACGTACCCGCCACATTCCAACGGTGCATGATGGCCATATTCATTGACATAGTGGAGGATATAATGGAGGTGTTCATGGATGACTTCTAAGTGGTGGGGAACTCATTTGATGAATGTATGATAAATCTGGCTCGTGTGCTGAAACGGTGTATCGAGACTAACCTGGTTCTGAATTGGGAGAAGTGCCATTTTATGGTACAAGAGGGCATAATATTGGGACACCGGGTGTAAAGCAAAGGAATTGAGATGGATCGTGCTAAGGTAGATGTGATAGCAAAGCTACCTCCTCCAACTTCAGTCAAAGCAATCAGAAGCTTCATCGGGCATGCCGGTTTCTTTCGGCGATTCATAAAAGACTTCTCTAAAATTGCCAACCCTCTCTATAAGTTGTTAGAAAAAGATCACCCTTTCTTGTTTTTTGATAATTGCAGGGTAGCATTCGAGGAGCTGAAAAAGAGGCTGGTCACATCACCTATCATAGTTGCCCCCGACTGGGAGCAACCGTTCGAACTCATGTGTGATGTTAGTGACTACGCAGTGGGGGCAGTGCTGGGACAGCGGAAAGACAAGCCGATGCATCCAATATGCTATGCTAGTAGAATGCTGAGTGGACCCCGGCTGAAGTACACTGTGACTGAGAAGGAGATGTTGGCCGTGGTGTTTGCTTTTGACAAGTTCCGATCATATCTGATTGGTTCCAAGGTAATTGTATATACTAACCACGCAACTCTCAGGTACTTAATTGAGAAGAAGGAGTCTAAGCCGCGCCTGATTCGTTGGGTGCTGCTGTTGCAAGAATTCGACCTCAAAATTCGTGATCGTAAGGGCACAGAAAATCAAGTCGCTGATCATCTATCATGACTTGAAGGAGCTGAAAAATCAGTCGAGGTTGAAGAGATCTTGGAAACCTTTCCAGACAAGCAGTTTCTCACTACTAATTTTGAGGAAGCGCCATGATATGCAGACTTTGCTAATTACCTGGCCAGTGGTATAGCTCCTCATGACCTTTCATCTGTCCAAAGAAAAACGTTTTATCATGATAGCTGCATGCATTATTGGGATGAGCCTTATCTGTTTAGAATATGTGTTGACAATATGATCCGTAGGTGTGTCCTCGAGATAGAACAATATTCTGTTTTGCAGGCTTGTCACGCATCAACATATGGAGGACATTTTGGAGGGGTCGGGACAGCTGCGAAAGTGCTTGAGGACGGATTCTTTTGGCCAACAGTGTTTAGAGATAGGCACTTATGGGTGAAGGGCTGCAATGAATGTCAGCAAACTGGGAACATCTCCCATCGCCACGAGATGCCCATGAACCCGATTCAAGAGGTAGAGGTGTTTGACTTGACTTCATGGGTCCCTTCGTCAGCTCCTTTGGCAATAAATACATACTTGTTGCTGTGGACTACGTGTCCAAGTGGGTAGAAGCTACTGCGTTACCCACTAATGATGCAAGAGTAGTGCTGGGATTTCTGAAAAAGAACATATTCACCCGATTTGGGACACCACGAGCGATTATCAGCGATGGAGGCACTCACTTTTGTAATAGAGCCTTCAAAAATTTGCTTGCAAAGTATGATGTACGCCATAAGGTGGCTACCCCGTATCACCCGCAAACTAGTGGGCAGGTTGAAGTGTCCAACAGAGAGATAAATAGTGTATTAACCAAGACTGTAAACGCCATAAGAACTGATTTGGCGAGAAAGCTAGATGATGCACTCTGGGCCTACAGAACTGCGTTTAAAATACCAATTGGTATATCACCATATAAGTGGTGTTTGGAAAGGCCTATCACCTGCCAGTGGAACTTGAACATAAAGCGTGGTGGGCATTGAAGCAGTTGAACTTAGATATTGCGGCTGCAGGTACAACTAGAATCACTGAGTTGCATGAGCTTGACGAATTCAGACATCTTGCTTTTGAGAGCACACGATTGTACAAGGAGAGAATGAAGAGGTTACACGACCAGAACATTGTTGAGCGACATTTCAAACCCGGGGACATGGTATTGCTTTATAACTCAAGATTGCGGCTGTTCCCTGGTAAGCTTAAGTCAAGATGGTCTGGACCGTTTTGCGTGATTGAAGTATTCCCTTTAGGTGCTGTAGAAATTGCCGCTGAGAAAGACTGTCGTACATTTAGAGTCAATAGGTAGAGATTGAAACTATATGTGGGCATGAACGAACAAAAGGAAGGGTCTGAGATCTACCTAACTAAACCTCAGAGGTCGATCGAGCCTTAAATGCGCTCACTTGCGTTGTGTCGTGACGTTAAATCAGGCGCTGCATGAGAGGCAATCCACGAATGTGTTGTAAATGTAGTTTGTAATGTCACGTAAAGAAAATGTAGATAGTATAATTTCTAACATATTGTGTATATGCAGGATAGTGCGGAGGACTTTGCATCACGAACCTGGGCATAACATGGGTCAGGTAAGCATTAAAAGTGGTAAAAATAGTATCTAAGGGGCAAAACAATAAAAAGAACCCCGAAACTGGTATCCAAGAATAGGTTCACCGCGGTCGTGACGTAACCGCGGTGGGACCGCGGTCAGAGACCCTTTCTGAAATTGGTACACCGCGGTCGTGGCGTAACTGCGGTGGGACCGTTGTCAGAGACCCTTGCTGAAGTTGGTCCATCGCGGTCGCGGCAAAACCGCAGTAGGTCAGACCATGCCCAGGTACGATTTGCAGAATTTTTATTATTATTTTATTTTCTATTCCCCCCCCTTTAATTACCCTAAACTAATCCTACCCCACCCATTATCAACCGCCCCCTTTCCCCTATTCTCTCTAATTCTCTCATCTTCTCTCTCAACTTTCTTTTTCCTTCTTCTTACCAAACTCTTCTTTCCCCCTTCTTCTTCTTCCTCCTAAAACCCACTCTTTCCCCCTTCTTCTTCTCCCCATAACCCATAACCCCCATTTGTTTTTATTCCTTCTCCTTACTCCCTTCCTCCATCCAAACCCTACCTCTCCACAAACCCCCCCAACAAAAATGACCCACCCCTAGTGATCGCAGCAAACTCAACCTTACACTATGGTAGGAAGAGTGGGCGCTAAGACTTTTACTCGAATAGTGGTATTGGGGTCAATTTCCGCAAGGAGCTAGGAAAGGAGTTGCGTATTTGTTTAGACTAGGAATGCGTGTCGGCTTCTAATTGAACTTCAAATATTTTGGGGTTTTGTTGTTTAAATAACTACTATTGTTAACTACAGGCTAAGGTTAAATTATGCTAAGAGATATGTTCTAAGCTGTGATTAATATAGAGAAAGGCACTAGGGTTATGTCAATACCTCGGTGGTTAAGCAACANNTCCCAATTCCTTGTTGGGTCAATTTTGGGGTCATAGACTCTCTTTCTCAAGAAGAGTCAAAACCCACTAAGCTAGAATCAATGTTTGCAACCATCAATCCTTAGTTAAAGCATAAAATTAACCCAAATAATAAACACCCAACATCAATCTGTCATTAAAAAGCAACACCCATTAATTACCCACACTAGGGTTAAGCCACAACCCTAGCTAATGGGTTTAGCTAGACATAATTAAAGAAGAAATAGAATAAATAGAAGAAGAAATAACCATATTAATTAATTACTAAGAAGAAACTACAAGAATCTATTGAGAAATTAATGCTAAAGTGCCAAAATAGGCTAAAACTTCGGTCTCACGAGCGCAACTCAATATCTGATACAAAACTTGCCCTAAAAATGGTAAAATATTCTATTTATACTGGGCTGGAAAAACTGGACAAAATACCCTTACGGGGTCAGCGCGGACCACGCATAAATGTGGCGCGGCCGCGCAGGCTCTTGGACATGCAATAATCTCTCCTATGAAGTTGGGGACGCGGACCGCGCAAAAAGGTAGCGCGGCCGCGCAGGCTGATGGGCGCGGACCGCGCATAAATGGAGCATGGCCGCGTGGAAGGAATTGGGAAATTTGTCACCTCTCTGAATCTCACCCACGCAGATTGCACTGATTTGGAGCGCGGCCGCGTGGGTTCTTGCCTTGAATTTATGGTTTCTGAATCTCCTGAGGCGCGGACCGCGCAGGATGCCTTTGAAATGTGTAGTCTCCGAATCTCCTAGCGCGGCCGCGTGACAAATCAGTGCGGTCCGCGCTAGGTCTTCTTGTCCCCACTTCATTTAGTCTTTGACACTTGGCAGGTTTCACTCCGTTTTGAGCCGATTTCTGACATCTGTCATCTTGTCGCTTAAACCTCCAATCAAGCGCAACTTGTAAGCATTTTGAGACTATTTTATGGCAATTATCACACAGAGCATAGGCAAGTATGGGCATAAAATATGTTAAAATCACAGTTATCAACTCCCCCAAACTTAAACCTTTGCTTGTCCTCAAGCAAATAAAATAAGACCCACCCCTCAAAAGGGAAACATCCAAGTAATTCCAGCTTATCCTAAAACAACCTCAACAAGCATCAATTGGGACTAACAATTGCCCTCAATACGAATGCATCATTAACACATTTTTAAGCTTTTAAGAACTATGGATCAAATGTGGCACAAGAGCATCGAGGGTTGACTCAATTCATCAAGGAGCTTTCTTCAAAGGCCTTGGTCATTGTGGGACCCAAACTCACATATCCTCAACTTTCCCTAAGCAAACCTCACTTTTTAGAGTAATGACACACAAACCGAGGTCGATGGATTTTTCACTCATTTCTCTCACAAAGAAGGTCATAAATCCGGTTCTAGGTACCATATGCTTGCCCCTTGTGTAAGTATCCACTAATGTAGGTTCCGTTCAACTCAAGATCATATAGGGCTTTTGTGGAGTCATTGTAAAGGCTTTTGGGTAAGGGTATGATATGTTTTGTTCAAGTGGGTTCAATCTTCCCTCACGCACTTCTTTTGATTTATTTTGGCACATTTTCTTGACTCATTCTAGTATTCACTTCTTTTTCGAGGGGTTAGAGAGACACATTGTCACTCTTTTTTTCTTTTTTTTTATGCAATTCAACACATTTCTCCTTTTTCCACTTTTTCACAACCTTATTCACTTTTGTTTTCTTTGAATCCCTCCTTTTGACCTTTATTCAATTTGGTCTTTTTCTTTGTCTTTTCTTCTTTTTTCATTGCCTTCCTTTTCTTTTGCTTTTGTACCTTTTACCACATTTTCCTTTCTTGTCCCCCTCCCCCAAACTTAGATAATTGCCATTTACTCACGGGAAGAATTAGGTGCCAAGAGAAGGGTATCATTAAGAACGGGCATAGGCTTGTAGTTTTTGTTCTTGAAAGAAGAAGGTATAAGGCTCAAAGGGGTTAGCTAGGGATCATTTCATTGGTAGGTCATGGAATTGTTCAATCTTAGCACTTCGGATCAAGGAGAGCCTATACTCACTTCTCAAGATAAATTTCACCTAGGATTTCGCCTCAACAAACACTCGGGGCAAGTTCTAGACCATCGGCTCGGAGCTTAGACTTATGATTCGAATTCTCACCACACACACTCAAGGATTTACAAAGACGTCGAGTCGAGGGCCTACAACAACCTTAGTTATGATTCAAGCGCACAACGGCCCCACACGACCATATGATGATTGTTTGGTCAACACAAGAGTCTCAAGGCCACCATTTTTCACCATCCTCAACATAACATTATGTCTTTGACCATGGGATCAAAGGCAAATGTGTTAGGCCCAAGTGAAGCTTGCCTAAGGTTTCCTTAACTATGAAATTTTGAAAATCAAAAGAAAGAAAAATAAAAAACGGACTCAAACCCTTAAGAAGGGTTTCACACCATCTATCATTGGGAAGAGCCACCCGGTTCGCACAACACTCTACCCTTGGAAAGAACCGTGGCATTAAGAAAACCAAGGGCTTATTGAAAATACCAAAACCAAAATGAAAGGCTACAAGCGTCACTACTAAGCTAAAACGAAACTTTTTAACGAAAATAGAAAAACCAAATGAATATGTACAATGGGGAGTAGAGTATACAACGGGGATGAATATATACATAAGAGTCTAGAAGTAGCCAAAGTCAAGTTATATACAGGCCAACTATCAAATCCAAAACATACACTAGAATTCAAGTAAATATATACAGTCATCCAATTGTATCAGAAATCAAAATAGCAGGGCGCACCCCTACGAATAAAAGCTGGCATTGTCCCTAATGCCAACTATCAAAATAAGCACAAAATCAAAAAGGAAGGATTGGTCCCCTGATCCTCTATAGTGGCAGGGACCTCAGACTGGTCTCCTACCTCCTGCTGCTCTGGTACTAGGATGGGGGCCAGGTCATGGACCGGCTGAACCTCTGTTGGAGTACTGGATGTACCCTCCTGAACCGGTGCCACCTCTATCACAACACTTGCGGTGCTAGAAAGCTTCCGCTTCTTCCTTGGGTGCCTAGGCTCCTCCTCTTGCTGTGGCTGAGCTGCTGCTGGATCAAAAGCTGGATCCCCCAATAGCAAGTCTAATGGCATCTGGTCTGCCAAAAGCTTGTCCACATCTTCCCGCAGCTTCCTTACCGACTCCCGAGAGGCCCTCAACTTTCTCATCTTCTTATGGTCCTTGGCAAGCTCCTTCAAAGCCTTGCCATGCGAGGCAACCACTGTAGTCAAGTCGGCCTGGGTTGCCAAAATCTTTTTCTGGTTGGCCAGGAGCTTCTGCAATGTCTCCTCAATAGAAGGAGGAATCTGGACTGTGGCTGGAGCTGACTGTGCCTCAACTGTAGTAGCCAAAGTGGACAACTTGGATGTCGCAGCTAACATCCAGTTGTTCAAACTGGCCAAAAACTGACTGAGCTGGTGGGCAGTGAACCGGTGAGTCTTTGAAGAAAGGACTACCGGGTCAGCTGAAGTAGAAGGACCAACTATAGAAGAAGGACCCGGGGGCAATGTCTCACCGGCAGTACTAGCAGGGATGGAGGATGGCTCAGTAGCAAGCTCGATCACAGTTGGCTCCTCAGACTGGCCAGGTAGGGTAGAGGTGGGTGGCTGGTACTTTTTGGACTTTGGGTTGTCAGAACCCAACTGGCTATACCAAGAATAGGGGGCCACCGGTTTTGCCTTGACATTAAACCGCTTTTTCTTCACCTCTAAGTCTCTAAAATAGAGGGACAGAGTGTTTGGGAAGGGGTAGTTGGTGTTGGTCTCCTGTCCGACCGCAGAAATCACCCTGGAGATTATGTTGCCCACATTGAGAGGAAGCTCGGCCATGATAGATGCCATACGTATAGCCCGGGGCAAAGGAACTGAGTGATCATGTGTGGAGGGGTCAAGTCTACTACAAACGAATGTCAACCAACCTTTTGCCTCAAAACTGAAAGTGTTTCGCAGAATCCTCTCCCCTGCCTTCAGCCATTTGGGGACAGTGCCTGAGGCTACCAAGTGCCTGGCCAACCAAGGACGCACCTCTTCACCCATTGCGAGCTTTTCCAAGTATTCGGATTCATCCTCCTCTTTTAACCCTAAATAGTCATTCAATGACTTCCCATCAAACAATATTATCTTGTCCCTCACCTGCGTCGCCTTTGTGTCTTTCACCACATGAGCCACATTACAATAGAACTCCTTCACCATATGCTCATTGGCGTCAATACACCTCTCCTTAAAGAAACCCCAACCATCTCTAGTACGGAATTGTTATTGCACCATAGGGTTGAGAGGAAGAAGATTATTGCCAATGAATTGCCTTTCCGGGATCAACTTCCTAACAGGCCACCACTCTCTAAATATATTGAAGGCAATCTCACTCACAAATCTGTCTTTCCAAGCTTCCGGTTTTCTTGTTCAATCAACACCACCAACTTGGGGCTCACCCCCTCGCCATATCCTCCGCTCTCCCCAGATAATGAAGCTGTGGGGGAGGTGGAGTATTGCTCTGAACTTTTAGCTACGGACTCATCAGACGAGTCTGAAACTATATTTACCGGTCTTTTGGAGGTGGGTGAAGGTGAAGGGGAGTCATGCAATCGGAGTGGGAGAGACATGTGAGTGGGAGCAGATTCTGAAGTGATGCTCCTTGATGGTGCATACTCACTCCCCGAAGAGTGGGAGGCAGCTCTATCAGCTTCCCGTATTAACTTACGGGTCTTTTTGATATTCTCCCGAGCCTGGGGAGTGAGTTTAAAAATCTTCTTTCCTTTTCCCCCTCAGGAGGAACCACCCCTCCCGGGTTGTTGTTGTTCTTTTCCTCCTCGTTTCTTAACCATGATCTGCAAAGAAAAGTCTAACATTGTTAGTTTAAGCACATGCAGTGAATTGGATAAAACAGTTGAATTCATGGTTTTGAAACAGTGCTGCAGAATAAAGGGGTGCGGACCGCGCAAAAGAGTCACGCGGTCGCGCTGGGGTAGCACAGACCGCGTAAAGCTGGAGCGCGGACCGCGCTTGAAAGGGGTCCAAAAACAACCCTTTCTGAATCTCCCAACGCGGTCCGCACTAATTTGGACCGCGGCCGCGTTGGGCCAGCGCGGACCGCACAAAAATATGACGCGGACTGCGCTGGTAACACATAGTATTCACAGGAAAATCTGCACGGACCGCGCAGAAATGACGCGCGGCCGCGCAGGGCTTGAAACATAACTGAGTTAGGTATTTTGCTTTTAAGGCCAATTTTTGATCAAATTACGGGTCCTAAGTGTCCCTACTCAATTAATCACTTTTGAGTTTATGCCCAATGTTCAAAGGCAATACAAAAATGTAACCTACTCATGAACCCTAAGAGAATGGGGAGAAAATAAGAAGTTATACTACTAAGAAACAAATACAATCATTAAAAATCAACACTAATGAATGAAATGTGCAAGAAATGTTACCAGGAAACGTGGAGAATCAAGCTATAAAGTGCAAAGGAGTCAGATGAACAGTAAAACGAGAGCTTAGGAAGTCAAGGAGCCAAAAGGGTACAATGAGACCTTTGGTCTCTATTTATAGAAAACCATGGGGCCCAACACTCACTTACCAGCGCGGCCGCACAGAAATGGCCGCGGACCGTGCTGGATTTCAATCCTTCACAGTGAACTGAATTGCCCACGCGGACCACACTGTTTTGTTGTGCGGTTGCATGGGAAACTTTAGAGAGCTTGCACAGTTGGTCCTTCTCAGCGCGGACCGCACAAAAGTGATGCGCGGCCGCGCTGAAAACTTCAGAGCCTTATCACCCCGTTCACCAGCCTACGCGGTCCGCACTATTTTGGTGCGCGGCCGCGCAGGCAAACATCAGAGACTTGGTATTCCTTTTGATTTCGTCCTGCACTGGTTTAACATTTTTCCTGCAACATCTCACAAACCCTGAGCTCAAAGATCCTAATCTACCAAGAAAATCAAAGAAAAAGAAAAAGACATGGGTTGCCTCCCAAGAAGCGCCTGATTTATCATCGCGGCACGACGCATGTTACCATCATATAACTTCAAATGAATAAGTGCCACCACATGGTTGTCATCAATCTCTCCCAAATAGTGCTTGACACGATGCCTATTTACCCGGAACACTTCACCATTCTTGTTTTTAAGATCAAGAGCACCAAAAGGAGTTACAAAGACCACTTCAAAGGGACCACTCCATTTAGATTTGAGCTTCCCCGGAAATAACCTTAATCGGGAATTGAAAAGAAGAACCATGTCGCCAACATTGAATTCTTTACCCCGAGCATACTTATCGTGGAGGTATTTCATCTTGTCCTTATACAAGGACGAGCTGGAGTAAGCATGAAATCTAAACTCATCAAGTTCATTCAATTGTTCCACTCGGAGGTTGGCCGCAACATCCCATTCCAAGTTCAATTTTTTCAATGCCTACATTGCCTTGTGTTCTAGTTCCACCGGGAGATGGCAAGCCTTACCAAACACCAACCTATATGGAGACATATCAATCAGAGTCTTGTAAGCCGTCTGATAAGCCCAAAGAGCGTCATCCAACTTCTTTGACCAATCAGTCCTATTAGCATTCACTGTTTTGGACAAAATACTCTTAATTTCCCGATTTGAAACCTCCACTTGACCGCTTGCTTGTGGATGATAGGGGGTGGTCACCTTGTGGTTAACTCCATATTTAGTAAGCAAAGAGTCAAAGGCCTTGTTGCAAAAATGGGACCCCCCATCACTAATGATAGCACGAGGGGTTCCAAACCTAGTGAAGATATTCCTTTTCAAAAATGCCACGACACTCCGGGTTTCATTGTTGGGAAGAGCCACGGCTTCAACCCACTTTGACACATAGTCCACCGCCACGAGAATATACGTGTTCCCACAAGAGCTTACAAACGGGCCCATGAAATCAATGCCCCAAACATAAAAAATATCTACCTCGAGGATTGTATGGAGAGGCATCTCATCCCTTTTTGAAATCCCACCAGCTCTTTGGCATGCATCACATTTCTTTACCAAATCGCTCGCATCTTGAAACAAAGTTGGCTAATAAAAGCCGCAACTTAAAACCTTTGATGCCGTCCTCACTCCCCCCATGATGACCACCCTAAGAAGAAGAGTGGCAAGGCTCCAATATGTTCATTTGCTCAGTTTCCGGCACACATCTGTGTATTACCCCGTCCGTACAAATTTTGAACAAATACGGCTCATCCTAATAGAAATCTAAGCTATCCTGCTTGAGTTTCTTCCTTTGGTTGGAAGAGAGCTCACACGGGACATTGCCAGTCACTATGAAATTAGCGATGTCCGCAAACCAAGGTATGTCACCCATAGAAATTGAAAGAAGTTGCTCATCGGGGAAAGCATCATTTATATCAACACCATTGCTCGGTCTCCCTTCTTCCTCTAGCCGAGACAAATGATCCGCAACTTGATTCTCACTTCCTTTTCTATCCACAATCTCTAGATCAAATTCCTGAAGGAGTAGTACCCATCTCATCAACCTTGCCTTAGAGTCTTTCTTTGTCATGAAATACTTGAGGGTTGCATGGTCCGTGTGAATGATCACCTTCGCCCCCATAAGATAAGGGCAAAATTTCTCCATTGCGAACACAATAGCCAAGAGCTCCTTTTCCTTCACCGTGTAGTTTCTTTGGGCCTCATTCATCATCTTGCTCGCATAATACACGAGATGTAACATTTTGTTGATTCTTTGGCCAAGCACCGCACCTACCGCTACATCACTCGCATCACACATAAGTTCAAAAGGCAATTCCCAATTGGGTGCGGTGATGATGGGAGTTGTGGTCAATTTGTGTTTCAATAACTCAAAGGACTCCATACACCTCTAATCAAAGACGAACTTAACATCCTTTTCCAACAATTTACAAAGCGGGTTCACAACTTTTGAAAAGTATTTAATGAATCGCTGATAGAACCCGACGTGACCCAAAAAACTCCTCACCCTTTTCACAGAAGTGGGGGGAGGAAGTCTTGAGATCACCTCAATTTTTGCCCTATCGACTTCAATTCCATTTTTTGAGATTTTGTGACCATACACAATACCCTCTTGCACCATGAAGTGACATTTTTCCCAGTTTAGTACAAGATTGGTTTCTTCACATCTTTTCAACACCTTGTCCAAGTTCACTAGGCATTCTTCAAATGAGTCCCCCACCACACTAAAATCGTCCATGAAGACCTCCAGAATATCCTCCACCATGTCGATGAAGATTGCCATCATACATCTTTGGAAGGTCGCCGGAGCATTATAAAGTCCAAATGGCATTCTTGAGAAAGCGAATGTGCCATACGGACATGTAAAGGTTGTCTTCTCCTGATCCTCCGGGGCAATGAGAATTTGATTGTACCCCAAATAGCCATCAAGGAAACAATAATAAGCCTGGCCCGCTAAACGATCAAGCATTTGGTCCAAGAATGGTAAAGGGAAATGATCTTTTCTCGTGACCTTGTTGAGCTTTCTATAATCCATACACACTCTCCAACCCGTGACCGTACGGGTAGGAATCAATTCATTGTTGGAATTAGTGACGACCGTCATACCATCTTTCTTTGGCACGCATTGGACCGGAGAGGTCCATGAACTATCCGAGATTGGGTAGACTACACCGGCGTCCAACCACTTGATAACCTCTTTGTTGACCACCTCTTGCATAGCTCAAGAGATGGCCTTGCATCTTCCTCCAAAATGATCTTGTGCATGCAAAAAGCAGGGCTTATACCCTGAATATCCGCCAACGTCCATCCAATCACCCACTTGCGCTTTTAGAGCACCGCCAAAGTGGCGTCAACCTACAAGTTAGTTACGCAAGATGAAAGAATAACTGGCAAAGTGAAATTAGGACGTAAGTATTCATACCTAAGGTGAGGAGGAAGTGGTTTCAACTCCAACACCGACGGCTCCTCAATAGATGGCTCTGTTGGGGGAGTTTTACGATTCTCAAGGTCCAATGATAACTTCCTAGGCTCATAAGAGTATGAGCCCATACCATGCAAAGCATTTACACATTCAATTCTCCCGGCATCATCATTAGCCTCAATGTTCAAAAGCACTGCTTCAAGTGGATCTTCAACATTGATCATTGCGCTTGTGTCATCCACTATCACCGCCGTGACAATGTCAACAAATGAGCACACCTCGGTGCTATTTGGTTGCCTCATAGACTTGCACACATGGAACACCACCTTTTCATCACCAACTCGGAAGGTCAACTCTCCCGCCTCGACATCAACCAAAGCCTTCCCCGTTGCTAGGAAAGGTCTTCCAAGGATAATTGGGACTTCAAAGTCCACCTCACAATCTAGTATCACGAAGTCGGCCGACAAGATGAATTTATCAACACGAACAAGGACACCATCGATTATACCCAAAGGCCACTTCATTGACCTATCCACCATTTGGACCCTCATTGAAGTCGAGCAAGGTTGCCCGATTCCCAAAGTTTTGAAAACCGAATATGGCATTAAGTTGATACTCTCCCCCAAGTCACAAAGGGCTTTTGCAAAATCGGCGCTTCCAATAGTTCATGGGATAGTGAATGCACCGGGGTCCTCAAGTTTAGGAGCCATGGAGTGTACAATTGCGCTCACTTGATGGGTCATCTTGATTGTCTCACACTCCATTGATCTCTTCTTTATAACCAAATTCTTCTTGAATTTCGCGTACCCCGGCATTTGCTCGAGTGCCTCCACCAAAGGCACGTTGATAGTCAAACTCTTCATCATCTCAATGAATTTCTTAAATTGGTTATCACCCTTTTGCTTGGACAAACATTGAGGGTAGGGCGAAGGAGGCCTAAGCAAGGGTGCCTTGGCTTTGGGCACCTCCGGCTCGGGCATTTCTATCACATGTTCCCTAGACGGGTTCACGTTCTCTTGTGTCTCCTCCTCAACCTCATGAATGTCAATTCGCACATCATTTCTTGCACTTGGTTCCACTACATCATCAACCCCCATAGGTATATCATCATCATGCAACTCATCTTCATCAACCATGACTTGATTCTCTCTTGAGGCATGCACATCACCGCCTAGTCCACTTCGCGTGGTCACCGCCATCACATGGTTGTTATGACCACCCTTAGGGTTTACTACAGTGTCACTTGGTAGAGCACCCTTTGGGCGAGTGTTTAAGGATTGTGAAATTTGACCAAGTTGCACCTCCAAGTTTCGGATGGAAGTGCTGTGTGAAGACAATTGCGCATCGGAGTCTTGGTTCTTCTTCATCATTTATTCAAACATAACCTCAATTCTCCCAAATTCATTGCCCGCAGAACTAGACCCTTGAGATTGAAATGGTGGCGGGTGTAAGCACGTGATTTTTGCACTATATGAGAATTACTCCTAAAAAATTCAAAAAAAAAAGTTTTGGGTTGTGTGCAATTTTGAGATTTTTCGTGGCATTTGTGGGTAATTGTTTGTATTTGTCGGTGTGTGTTTATTTGTTTCAATTAAGGAAAATACAAAATACATCGCATTTGCATGTAGTATTTAATCCTACAATTAGGAGTAATTAAGTCTGCTTTACAAAAAGGAAAATCACAAAATATGCGTTTATTCTATTTTGTCTTTTAAATGTGCCATTGTGTGATTTTATTTTTAATTAAATATTTTAACTTGTGCGTTAATTATTGTTGAAGGTTAATTAATGTGTTGTAGTTGAATTTTGGTTTTACAATTTATTTAGAATTTCGTTACATTTGTTAATTAAAAGAAGAAAAAGAAAAGAGTTGAAAAATTAAGAAAACTCGGATTGGGCCCAAAATTAGAAATGAAATCAAGCCCAATTCTGTGACCCAGTCCGGTCCAACCTTTGAACTCAACCAAACAACACCGTTTTGGTGTCAACCAATCTCGACCGTTGATCTCACCTGATCAAACGGTCTAGTTCAACCCCTGTTAAGTTGAAACGACGCCGTTTCATGTATGTTTAATCGGAGCCGTTCATCTCCATTGATCCAATGGTCCCAAGCTCCCCTCACAACCCGTTCTATTTCGACCCGAGTCAACCCATTCCCACGACATAACCAAACGATGCCGCTTCTCTTAAGTGAGAGATCCAGGCCGTCGATCTCGCTTGATCGAACGACCAAGATCAATCCCCCTTCCACTATATAAGCTTAATATCTCACCCAGCCTCCCAATCCAAACACCCCCCTCTCCCCTTCGTCTCTCAAACCTCGTCTCTTTCAGAGACGAGGAAACCCTAGCCGCCCCCGTATCCATTCGCCTGAAACCCGGCGTCGGCGACGCCAATGACCACACAATTAACACCCCGTAAGCATCTAACCACCCCCAATGCAAATTCGTTAACCGTCTACCTCGAATCAACCTGTGCCGTCTCGAATCTTCGTTTGAATATTCAAGAAAAACTGGAACCTATCCCAATCCACACCAAACTCACACCCTGGCACCGCCTGACCTCCCTTGTGCCCCAAACCACCTTTGGTTTGGTTCGAATCAGGCTAGAACCGTTCGAACCACAAATCAAACCTCAAGAACCCTAAA
>MU744790.1:20790-31187 GCA_026770625.1 Nicotiana glauca | reverse complement strand
TAATATTAATAACAAAATAAATATTACTAATGCAAACATACTAACATAACAAAATTGAATATTCGGATAATATAAATCGAAACATACTAACATACTAAATATTATTATTCACACTAACATAACAGAAACAAAATAAATCAAAAATTAATACTAACATATCAAATAACATGGTATATACTAACATATCAAATTAATACTAACATATCAAATAAAACAAACCGAGTATATAAAATAAACAAAATTAAACACTAACATACTAAAAATTCACATAGAAACATACTATATGAGTTTCGACATAAACAAAAATTGAAATACCTCGATGTAAATATTATTGAAAGTGAGTTTTTGCAACCAAACACGAAATCCAAAGCTTCTTTTGAGTGTGAGACCTACACTCCTTACTCTTTATGGGACGGGTGGGACCGAAATTTTTTTTTTTTTAACTTTCGTCGTCGGGGGAGTGGGGGACCAGAAAATTTTTGATAACTATTTTAATGGCGTCGTTGTCTGTGGGGAAGGAGACGAGCGAAATTTAAAGAGGCATTTCGTAGTTCAGTACTGCGAATTGTAATTCGTAGTACTATTCTACAAAATGTCAGAAATTTAATATTTTTTTAATAGTTCGCAGTTTAATACTGCGAATTACATTAACGGTAGAAATTCCGTTAATGCAATTCGCAGTATTAAACTGCAAAGTGCCTATTTTAGTTTCTTTTTTTTTAAACATCAAAAAAGTGTTTTAAGTCAAAAAATTAATTAATTAGGTTCCGGACTCGTCTTGCATGTGCTACCTTATTATCACTATTGTCGGTCAAGAAAATGAAAGCAACAGAAGACAACTTGATTAGTTAATAGGAGTTGTTAAATTCTTCCATAAGTCTTACTCCAATAAATTCCTATATTTTATTGTCATGTAGTAATTAAAAGCTAAAAATAGTAACTTTTCCAATTATGTCACCAATATTAATTGAGAATACATATATAGTGATGTCACTTGATTGCGATATTAATGGGTTCTGTTATTCCATGTGTACCTCTCCTTCAATACCTCTTTTGTAGCTATGAATCTAGACTTTATTGTATTATTCCATTGCAAATTTTGGGAATGCATTTTCATATTCATAATTTGGACAAGTATAGGAAAAATAATAAAAATGTGCTTTAAGATAAGTATCTTCAATTCCCTTTTCTTTTCTTTTTAAACTATATTTAGGTGGAAACGGAAGGGGAAAAAAAGAGAAAGAAGGAAGATAACAATTGTGCATGGTGGAATGATATCAAGGGCATGGAGAAATATCAACTAAATACACCACAAACTTGTTTTTGGTTTGGAAAAGTGAATATATATATATATATATATATATATATGTTAGAAATTAATATATAGTGGATGCAATGATACTATGCATTTATTTTTATCTATTGAATTAAGATTTGAATCCGCTATGTATAAATTATGTATAGTTTTGGGTCGGGCATCTAGTATAATCAGACATCTCTATAACAACATCCCTATATAACAATCATTTACTATAAAAGTTAATTCTTTCTTAAAATCGATTTTTAAGTTATATTTTACTTCTCTATAACAACTCTTTACCTATGACAACAATATCTATATTTATAGCAGAACGCTCTTTGTAAAATTACTCCTCTATAACAATCATATAGAATCTTTAAGATTATCAATAGTGATTCTAAAAATATGCACCAATCTTTTCCATTAAACTAAGTTTCTATCTTGCATAAGATATAAGATTTGAAGATCTGCACACGATATCTTTTCTAATGGACAAATTCCAAAAAATATTTAGATAGAAAATTTAACTGTTAAACTCTTAGATTGTCTTCAAGGGAAAGCTATTGGATACCTTTCTGTTAAAAATTTGGACACGAATCTTCGTCAATTCAAGCGTTATATCGCTAGTAAGAGAATAAAATCTACGAAACAAGCTATAATTACAAAGTTCTTCCATCAATCTTGAATTTTTTTTATTTATTTAGGTAGATTTAAAATGTCCGTCTTAGAGTTTAAGTCTTTATATTTTTAGTTATGAATTTATTAATAATATATTAGCTTTCTTCAATATTTAACTAGTGCAATATGCCAACCTAACCCTCAGGGGTTGGTCTGGTGGCAATTGACTCGAGCATTTGGTTTTGCTTCCTTTCAAGATCTCAAGTTTGAAGCCCACTAGGTGCAAATAATTTCTAAGGGCCATCGGACTAGGTAAAATCTAAATTAACCTTGGTGCACTTGCGGAAAACTCCTTGCTGAGGGCCTGTGCACTCCGGGATTAGTCGGGTCTCTTAGAGACTCGGACATCCGGTGCAAATAAAAAAAAAAATATGCCAATCTTTTGAGATTTTAAATTTAAATAATTGTCTTATTTTTTATAAGTAACATTGAAAAAGGAAAAATAATTGATTTCTGAATAATTTTTATCTATAACAACCAAAAACTATTTAAACAAATGTAATTCCAACGAACGATGAATCTTAGGAGTTAAGATTTAGTATTAAAAGCTTAAATTGGTAAGATACTGATAACATATGCTGTGGTATACCATACAGGCCAGCCTCTTTTTGAAAGAAAAGGTGAGAAAACGAGAGATACTTAAAAGTTAAAACATTAGTCATATATTTAATGAACATTATTTGATTAAGTAATTAATTAATAGATGTACGAGTGACATGGAGAATCATAACGCTTCCAAAAGGACAAGAACAATATCATATAACGTACCTATTAATACATGAGATCGAGGTATATTTGGAGCTGCATACAATAGTACCGCGAATTTAATAATGACACTTGATGATCTAAATGTTTATTTATACAAAGGAACAATAAAATTGACTATTGATAGAAATTTTATGTATAATAATACAAAAATTATCAAAAAATATTATTACATTAGCATAATATCATGAATTTAAAATAAAAGGACATCATCAAAACTTACACAAATGATCAATTTTGCCATGTTAGTTAGATAATTATGTATTATAGTTTAAAAGTATTTAATGTGATGGTATCTTAAGGAACACTTCTTTGCGGACAATACTTTTTTGTGTATGTTTCCTCCTAATACTTTGGTTGCTCTGCCTTAACCAGAACTCTTGTTGTCGATCTTGATATCCCTCTTGAAAGTACAACATACAGTTGTTCATGCAAGAAAACATATTGTAGTAAATATAGTCCAATATTTAGGATGTTTGTCCTTGTGCTTTAATTATTATATTTGCCAAACATAAACATACTTAAAATTATTTTCACACAAATTTAAAAGGGTATTCCTTAGTTTCGGAAGACAAAAATTAAATTCAAGGATAAAAATATAGCTAGAAGCACATTAATCAGTATTCTAATTTTTGCATGTATGACGTTATTGTCAAAACTTCTATATACCATATGTGTGCTATTACATAAGCTATTCGGTGTATCTAAATTTTTCAGTAGCGTGACAAGCATATTTTTCTTCAAAATCAACCTATATATAATGGAAGATCAATTTTAACTTAGTCTATTATATATACTGTGACACTAACATACGTAAGAAATAATAAACTTGACAACAAACATGTATGGTAGAAGGCCATTTGGTATTAAAGTATTTAATTATTCTTCTTGGTAGTAAATATTGGTATCATTTTCTGCTGAGTCAAAAATAGAAAAATATTTTGTTTTTATTATAAAATTTTGCAATCAATCTTTTATTTAATTGATCAACATATTCATTTCTGCTAACTAAGATATCTTTTTAATTCTATCATGCAATTTGCACAAAATGCGTTTTAATCTAATGATAGAAATATTTCTCTTATTAAATGCACTACTATTACCATTGAGATTGATAACCAAGTATTTAGGAAGAACCAAATTATTTTTAATTGGATGTTTTTCTTCGTTTCCGGTACGAAGTAAGAAGACACTAAATACTGGATTTGTTCTTGCTTTATATTTCTTATCAGTTGAATCTTTTTCATTTAAGGCCAGAAGTATAACTTTGGCAAGCTAGATAAACTTGAATAAGAATTTTACTCATATGCTAAATTTAAAAAATAATTAAATTGGATTCTCTTGCTAAATAAATAATTAGAAGATTTAATTATTTGGTTTTAACATAAAAAATAATTTATTCTACGTTGATTCATATTTTAATATTAGTTCATCTCTTGTTTTGATTATTTAATCTTAAATATAATTTTATTCACTATAAATTTTATTTTCAAAGCATAAAAGATTGATATGACATTTCATTTTTAGATCTTTATGTGTGTAGAATCATTAATGGTATTGATGTCACGACCCATTTTTCATAAAATAGATCATGATGGCGCCCAACACCCTAGTTGGGCCAGCCAGGTGCAGAATTATGATTTAAATGCCCATTTTAGTTTAACTCAAACCAACATGTTAAAGACTTTCAGAAAACAAAGAAAATCAGTAAAACCATAAGGTACTATCATAGAAAAAATAGACCCAAAAAATGAATGAACATTCATGCAGTGTGTGTGCCAGAACCCGGTGTCACTAGTTACGGCCGACCAATATAGTATACACAAAATATACAAAACAATGTCCTACTGTCTGAATCAGAATAAACAGAAAAGCATAAATACAAGATAAAGGACTTCTTGAGCTGCGGATCGACGTGAGAAAGAAGGCAACTCACCGTAGAAGTCCCCGAGCTAGCTCACTGCGGCGCGCCCGAATACTGACCAGATCCACCTGCCTCAAAACCTGTACATTTAAGTACAGAAGTGCAGCATGAGTACATAAACCACATGTACTCAGTAAGTATCCAGTCTAATCTCAAAGAAGTAGAGACGAGAGGTCCACTTGATACTTACTAAGGTCCAAATAATATGACATAGTAAGGGGAGGGGGGATTAAATAACACAATAAATTATTAAATAGACAGGTTCCATAGAAGGATCTTTTACTCATATTCTTGCCTTAATCAAATTTCCAGGTTTCTTTCTTTAATTAGCAAGTAGTACTAATATCACTGTCAACAGCAACACATAAATCATGCACAAACATACCGAGGTCGACGGCCTGCTCCAACAGAAAGTAAATGTGCACTGCCGAGTGTCGAGCGACACGAACCATAGATGTATCTATTATCACCGAGGCGATCGGCCCGGTCCAAAATCATCAAGACAATATCAAGAAAAGCACATAAGGCTCATTTGTATACAAGGAAATCTCTACCAAGACTCAGTAATTTTATATGTTCACTTTTATGTTCTCAAGTCTCTAACAATTTACAACGTTCATATTGACTACTTCAAAGTAAGAAATGTTTCCCCAAGTAGACATGCGTGGGTCCTAAGCTACCCGAATAATTTTCATATAGTAGCTACGTACGGACTCTCGTCACCTCGTACGTACGTAGCCCCCGCATTTAGCAACAATTACTTATTTAAATCCTATGGGGATAATTTCTCTCTTACAAGGTTAGAAAGGAGACTCACCTCGCTCCAAAGTGCTCTCCCAATCTCCAAGAACGCGCTCAAGTCCTTAATTCGAAGCCGGAAAATCTCAAGCTAATCAAACGAAGCAAGAACTAGTAAATAAAGGCTTACAAGATCGAGTTCTAGCTATTTAAACAATTTCCTAGCCATTGGGCCCATGTGCCCGGATTCCGATATTTTTCGAGGGAAGTTGTTCTCTATCATCTAAGGATCACAAATATATGATTTCTAGGTCATTGCGTGGCAAATTTCGTGTTAAAACTTTAATTCTCATTAAACCCTAGGTCTAGCTCAAATTTCTTGATTTTACCCAATCCTTGGTGTTAAATCTAGGGGTGTGCATTCGATTTATCGATTCAATTTTGACCCTTATCGATAATTACTTATCGATTATCGATTTGTACATATGCTTATCGTTATCGTTTCAATAAGTTTTCGATTTTTTCGATTTCGATTTATTGATTTTTGGGTCTTATCGATTCGATTATCGATTACACCAATAAGAAAATTTGCGGGATTCCATGGTAAGTATATCGCTATAAACACGCCTAACTAATATGGACAAAAAGGAGCTAAAATAAGACGAACATCATTTATAATAGAAAAATTGTGTCAACAAGCACATGCAACGAAACTAAGGGATCAAATGTATGCCACCAACACTCCAACAATATAAAAAATACATCATCACGACTAATTTTGTTTTCTATTAATTTGAACTTCATTTCCTTGACTTTAAATATAATCATTCCTTAAATGTGGTAGAGAAAATAATAGGGTTAGGGACTTACAGTAAAGGAAAGGGTATTATAGAATAAGGGTAAAAAAAATAATAAAAAATTAAAAATTAATTTTTTTTTTCTTTTTAGTATATCTTATCGGTTTATCGATAAATTATCGATAAACCGAAGAGGACAAACCGAAATCGAAATCGATAACTCGATAAGAAAAATTTCGAAATAGAAATCGATAAACCGATAAACCGATATCGATAAACCGATAACAAATAAGCGATTCGATCTATCGATAAATCGATTCGAATGCACACCCCTAGTTAAATCAACCTAATATTTATGTATTTAAACTAAAAATGAGTGGGGATCACTTACTTCAAAATGTTATGCTGAAACTTCCCCTTTTGAATCACCAAAGTCACCTAAGAGTTGAGAGAGATATGGGGGAAATGAGCTTAAGCTCGAATTAAATGAGGCTCTGACCCCCCTGTGATTTCCGCCTCTGCGGAAGAAATACCGCTTCTGCGGGTTTCGTTTCAGCGGACATTTGACCGCTTTTGCGGAAATGGGTCAAGGGGACTGGGCCGCTTCTACGGTTAAATACTCGCTTCTGCGAGTCCGCATAAGCGGAAGTACTACCGCTTCTGCGGTTTGGGCCTGGGGCAGATGGACCGCTTCTGCGGTCGGGGGTCCGCTTCTGCGGTTTGCCCTGGGCCTGGCCCCCTTCCGCTTCCATGACTTCAGGACCGCTTATGCGGTCACCGCTTCTGCGGTCAAGAAGCCGCAGAAGCGGTTTATGACAGAAGCAGCAGACTTGTTTCCTTCAAAAATCCGACTTCGCTCAAACCTCGACCATTTGTCGCTCGGGGCTCCCGAACCCCGCCCGAACATACCGACAAGTCTGAAATAATGAGGCGGACCTAGCCAAACCCTCGAAACACCTAAAACATTATTAAATCAATGAAGCGGACCCTAAAACCAATTGATCCAATTTAATGATCTTCAAGTTCTTAACTTCCTACCAACGGGTCAAAATGCCCTTAAACTATTCGAATTGACACCAAATTTTGCAGGCAGGTCTTAATTGATATTTCGGACTTGTACCAAATTTCGGAATCGAAATCCGAACCCTATACCTATGAAAACAATAATTTCTTGGTTTATTAAATCTTCAAAACTTAAACTTAACAATTTTTACATAAAATTCCGTTACTCGGGCTAGGGACCTCGGAATTCAATTCCGAGCATACGCCCAGGCCCCATATTTTCCCACGGCCCTAAAAAATTGCCGGATTGCGATTCCGGGTCCGTTTTCCTAAAATATTGACCAAAGTCAAACTTGGCTTTTTTAAAGGAACTTAAAGAAGCATCTAGGCTTATTTTTGCCCGAAATTCTTTTAACTTCCGAACCACCCGCCCCCGCAAGTCATAATCTAGCTAAAGCAAATGCGGAAAGTATTATTTAAGGGAACGGGGTTCGAAAATGCAAAACGACCAGTCGGGTCGTTACATTCTCCACCTCTTAAACAAACGTTCGTCCTCGAACGGACATAGAAAAGTACCTGGACTGCTGAATAAGTGGGGATATCGGCTCCGCATGTCCTCCTCGGACTCCCAGGTCGCCTCCTCTACCGGTTGGCCCCTCCACTGGACTCTCATTGCAGAAACCCTCTTGGATCTCAACTGGCGGTCCTGCCTGTCAATAATGGCAACTGGCTCCTCCTCGTAGCCCAAACTCTCATCTAGCCGAAAGGTACTGAAATCCAACACATGCGAATAGTCGGCATGATACTTCCGCAGCATCGATAAATGGAAGACTGGATGAACTCCTGATAAATTGGGAGGTAATGCGAGCTCATAGGTAACCTCTCCAACTCTCCTCAACACCTCAAAGGGGCCAATGAACCTTGGGCTTAACTTGCCCTTCTTCCCGAATCTCATAATGCCCTTCATGGGCGAAACCTTCAGGAGGACTTTCTCACCAACAACAAACGATACATCACGCGCCTTCTGATCTGCGTAGCTTTTCTGTCTGGACTGAGCTGTGCGGAGTCTTTCCTGAATCAACTTAACCTTATCCAGGGCATCCTGGACCAAATCTGTGCCAAGCAACTTAGCCTCACCAGGCTCGAACCATCCGATAGGAGAATGACAATGTCAACTATACAATGCCTCATACGGGGCCATCTCTATGCTGGACTGGTAACTGTTATTATATGCAAACTCTGCCAAGGGTAAAAACTGATCCCACTGCCCTCCAAAGTCGATCACACATGCTCTAAGCATATCCTCTAAAATCTGAACTGTCCGCTCCGACTGTCCGTCGGTCTGAGGATGAAATGTCGTGCTGAGCTCTACGCGGGTCCCCAACTCTCGCTGAACCGCTCTCCAGAAATGGGAAGTGAACTGAGGGCCTCTGTCTGATATGATAGAGACTGGCACACCGTGCAATCTCACTATCTCCCGAATGTAAATCTGGGCATACCTCTCTGCCGTATAAGTAGTCGCCACTGGAATGAAATGGGCAGACTTGGTCAATCTATCCACAATAACCCACACCGAATCAACCTTCCGCTGAGTCCGCGGCAACCCAACTACGAAATCCATAGTAATGCGCTCCCACTTCCATTTCGGAATGGGCATCTGCTGGAGTAGGCCACCTGGCCTCTGGTGCTCATATTTGACTTGCTGGCAATTTAAACATCTAACTGCATACTCCGCAATGTCCTTCTTCATCCTCCACCACCAGTAATGCTGTCTCAAGTCACAGTTCATCTTCGTAGCACCTGGATGAATGGAGTACCTCGAACTGTGGGCCTCCTCTAGGATCCTCTCTCTCAAGCCATCAACATTAGGAACACATACACGGCCCTGGAGCCGTAATACACCATCCTCGCCAATAGAAACCTCCTTGGCACCTCCCTGAAGCACCGTCTCTCTGAGAACTGCTAAATGCGGATCATCAAGCTGTCGGGCCTTAATCTCTCCCAACAACGAAGACTGAGCAACCACACATGCTAGGACCCGGCTGGGCTCTAAAATGTCCAATCTCACAAGTCTGTTTGTCCAAGGCTAGTGGTCTCATCTTACCAGAAATGAATGCCAAGCTACCCATGCTCTCCGCCTTCCTACTCAAGGCATCTGCGACCACATTTGCCTTGCCTGGGTGATAAAGAATGGTAATGTCGTAATCTTTCAGCAACTCGAGCCACCTGCGCTGTCTCAAATTAAGGTCCCTCTGCTTGAACAGATGCTGTAAGCTGCGATGGTCTATATACACCTCACATGACACCCCATACAAATAATGCCTCCATATCTTAAGAGCATGAACAATCGCCGCGAACTCTAGATCATGCACAGGGTAATTCTTCTCATGAACCTTCAGCTGACGAGAGACATATGCAATAACTCGCCCCTCCTGCATCAATACACATCCCAGGCCAACGCGAGAAGCGTCACAATATACTATATACGTCCTTGAACCGGAAGGCAATATAAGAACTGGTGCCGTGGTGAAAGCCGTCTTGAGCTTCTGGAAGCTCTCCTCACAATCGTCGGACCAACAGAAGGGAACCCCCTTCTGGGTCAATCTGGTAAGAGGTGACGCAATGGATGAGAAACCCTGTACAAATCGCCGATAATAGCCTGCTAAATCCAGAAAACTCCTGATCTCGGTCACTGAAGTAGGACGTGGCCAACTCTGAACTGCCTCGATCTTCTTGGGATCCACCTTGATACCCTCTCCTGACATGATATGCCCCAAGAATTCCACTGACTCTAGCCAAAACTCACACTTGGAGAGCTTAGCATAAATCTTCTGCTCTCGCAAGGTCTGAAGCACTACCCTCAGATGTTGCTCGTGCTCCCCCAGGCTACGTGAATATATCAAGATGTCATCAATGAAAACAATGACGAATGAGTCAATATAGGGCCTGAACACTCTGTTCATCAAATCCATAAATGCCTCTGGAGCATTAGTCAAGCCAAATGACATCATCAGGAACTCATAATGGCCATATCTCGTCCTGAATGCGGTCTTCGGAACATCTGAATCCCGAATCTTCAGCTGATGATACCCCGATCTCAGGTCACTCTTAGAGAACACCCTAGCACCCTACAACTGGTCGAATAAATCATCAATGTGGGGCAATGGATACTTGTTCTTGATGGTGACTTTGT